>VICI01000776.1:0-30469 GCA_019593645.1 Akabosia matsudoensis
CATAATCCCATCCCGAACAGCACGCTGTAAGTCCTGAAGGCTCTGAAAATAGCATGAAATGTCAAGGAATTAACACGAATAAACTTTTGTTGTCTTCTCTTCGGAATCTCATTTTAAAGATTAAGAAATCGCTGAATTGAATGGCTTTGTATTACAAAATCATAATCGCTCGCTTAAGTGGTGGAACGTCAAATGAAACCCATAGGTTGAAAGCCAGACAACAATCCCTTATTGATTATTTACGCGAGGCTTTCGATATACACGTGGCAGAAATACTCCTGAAATTCTTTGGAGCAGCACGTACTTTCAAGTTTGTTATAGAACCGGTTGGAACAGAACACAATTTTCTTTCACTTTAATCCTAAACTAGTAAAACCGTTGCAGACAGGAGAGGGACAGCCTTATAATCCGGTGATATTATGGTTATATCCACTTAGCAGATGTGGGTACTGCAAATGAAAGTTTTCGAAATTGTAAGAATAGTGAGCAAATTTGCGGCGCATAATACTAATTTCAGCTTTCAGAAACTATTGATGGGCGGTACTACCACTTGAACAGAAAGCCAAACTTGATTCTGACTCTCATGGAACCCGTCGATTTCCCCCGAGGGAAGCAAAAGCTGGATAGTGGGAAATCGTAAATATTTATGCTCCAAAAATAGAAGTAGAGTAAACGTAAATGAATAGCTTTGCAGTAAAATCGTTTGTTACTGTTAATAGCAACAAATTGTAGAAAATAAAAAAGATTGTCAGTACATTGTAATTGTGGAAAGCTTTTAGGCTAAGGGAGCCTTTGCAATTATGGCACAAAAGCTATCGAGATGGGAAAAGTTCCATAAAAAGTAACGAGAAATGTGTTTGACCATTAAAAAGTATCGAATCAATCAATACTTTTATTTGGAGCACCTCAGGATTCATTTGTAGAGTAGTGTGATGTATACACTTTAATTTCGGAGGTGGTGCAAGCTACTCCGTTTGCTTACGTTTCCATGGTTGTCGGAGAAAGTGAGAGAAAAAGAGAAAGTAAAAAAAATACTAATACGAAAAGTTGAAAAGCTTCCTATTTCTCTTCCTCCTTTTGTGTTAGTGTCGTTGTGTTGATATAAACTCAAAGTTCTATTAGAATCAATGGCGTTGTGCAGTATGATGAGATTCTAGGACTGGGGTGTCTCTCAAAAAAACAACATTAAGGAATGGGGAACGTGAGTAAAAGACATTCGTTTGTGAAAGATTTTCCGTATTTTTCCTTTACAATATGTTGTGTATACGTATACATTTATTTTTTATTTTCATAATGTTGTCGACTTTTCATGCGTTTCAGACGTCATGTCAGGTCCGTACTCCATGTTGAGTTTTGTTAGGTAATGTGTTAGACCCTTATTGTGTTCAAGTATTGATATTCCTTTTTTGCTTGGAGGGAAACGAGAGATGCGGAGAGTGAAAAAGGGAAAATGGGCAAATGCACGTTATGAGGGATAAGAAACATAAAGGGAAAGAATGAAAACCTTAAAAAGAGCTGAAATACCTTCAAAACATAAAATCAGAGAAAGGGGAAAAGAAAGACAGAAATGAAAAGAGAATCGGAAGGAAGAAATAAATGGTAAAAGTGATTGGATTTATTAGAGGACTTACAATGACAGCTCGATCCAGTTTTCGGCATCCTTGACTGTAGGCAGTATCCAAATCGACACAATGAAGACGTTCATCCCTGGCAGTGTCTCTGTAGCAGTTGATACAAAGCATTGATTTTTGTACAGTGGAGAACATGATATATTGCTCCCCATGAACCGAACACTACAAGTTAGCAAAGATAAAAAAATATTTTTTAGAATAAGCTGACTCGAAAAATCTGCTATGACAATGTAAATGTCTGCTATTAAATAATAGCACAAACATAATTCATTGACAATGCAAGTTATTCATAGGCTTAAGTATCAAACTGGTACAGCGGTGACTACAAACTAGAAACATCACTATTATCGTAGAATGTGCCATCAGGTTCTCAGAACATATTATTAAGATTATAACACGTTATGAAATTTCCGATGTTTCTGAATGAAAACTATTTAAGATTTTGTTAAATTCAAGAAGTTTTTCAGATGTAGTTCAGCTTATCCTTTTACAAAATGTACTACTTATAGCCTCATGTAGCTTTGTAGTTTCAATATTCAGCTTTAAAAGAAAATGTGTTTCGTCGTTCATAAAGCTTTGATTTTGCAGACATAAGTCCTTGCAACAAATATAGTGTTATGAAACATTGAGGTGGAGAGGGTTGACCATCTGTCAAGAATTCCGGATACCAAACACCAAATGTCACGCGTTCTTCGATATGAGTCTGGGACCTAGAGGAGCTTTTGTGCATTTTTAGGAACCTGCAGGTATCCGAATCCATTTTTGGTAAAAATGGAAAACCTTCAACTTATTAAAACCCGAGATAAACTTTTAGAAACTTCTGGTTTAATGCATTTTCAGGTACCTGCAGGTCTCCGGAATTTTTTTTGCTATAAAATGGGAACGCTTACCCAGATTAGAACTAGGTTTGAAAAAAGGTTTTCAAAGACTTTAACAGACGTTTAAGTAGGGTTTATACATTTTTTGCTACCTACAGGTGCCAGAATTCGTTTTCTGGCTTCAATTTACAAACGATTTATTTGTCAGATTGGTATGAAATACAGCACACATGTAGCTGGGAGCCCTTGGCAGCAGATAAATGGATTTTTGAATGTTTCAGGTACCTGTATCTAGTTTCGTTTTAGTCATAATTTGGAAATGCTTGGTCCGAATGACATGAAACTTTGTCCTGAAGTACCATAAAGGTTTTCTCTTTTTGCGAATTAGAAGTTGTTCTTTCCCCAATGCTTAATTATGACGTTACCACCGTTTGTATTTTTAAGAAAACAATACAATGCAATAGGATTTAGCAAACTTATTGGGCTTGATTAACATGGGTTCGTTTATAGAGACTTTCGTTCGTTCATATAACACGAATAGGTAGTTTCCATAGAGTTTGCGATATTTACAGAGTGTGAATCGAGGCTAGTATGTATGCTTTTGGTATAAGCAAAATGTAAATGTATACAGAGTATTATAAGCATGTCCTAGAGCCGATTGAGTGACAGTGCAGTTTACTCGTAGTGTTTAAATACCTGAGAAATAAAATATGCATATGAAAAAGACTGTAATAGGGCCAGAAACGCGTTGATGATAAAATGATAATGCATATGCTCTTGACGGTGCTGAAATGATTATGAGAGCTTGTTATCTGGCACAACAACCCAAAGCTCTACTGAGAAAATTAGTGAAACAAGTGGCATGATAGAAACGTATTAAACCGTATTAGATTACAAAATTATTCCTTTACGTTGATACAATTGTTGATTACATGTCTCTAATAATTTTATCTAAATAGGGTAGACATGAACGGTGCGAATATAGAGATCGTGTTGAAAACGCAACGATCCTTGTTTTATACGCAAGTGTGGAAGAATGGGATTCTCGACTAAAGACCGAATGAAGTGACGAGATTTGTGAGTTAACTTTATCGTGTTTAGTAACTACATATAGAGGAGTGTTTCGCATCCTTAGGGAAGGAGTTAAGCATCACATCCTATTCGTGGTATTATTTTGCTCTTGCCATTAGCTCTTATAACAACGATTTCAGTTGCTCCTCTCACAACAGAATACTTTAGTCTTTTCACCACTTCGTACTTTCACTCTGCAGGCTGTGCAGTTCAGGGACCCTACAGAGAAGAGCCAAGGAAAATAATAACGTACTTGTGTGGTTGAGGGCAGCGGTAATGTAAAAAATTATTTACTATTACTACCAGGTACTGATAAACTCAAGGAGTTTTGTTCTATTTATACTTTTAGTACACGAGTACCATAAGCAAGCATCGTAGCAGTTCCAAAAAAATACACTTGAGAAGAGATTTACTGTATGTTTGGAATCTTGTTTTAGAACTCTCATACAATGCTTCCATATCATTTCAGACAATATACTATTCCCCATCATTTTATGCCATAAAATAATCATATTTCTTAAACACGAAGAGAATTTCTAATTTTCTTACGCAAACTTTTGCACAAATCACATTCAAAATATTAAATTCGATTCACATTTTTATAATAAGGGGTTTTAGTTGCTTTGCATATTGCAATTACTATTACATGAGTGCTATTCATAATGTAAATATTTTTTAAATCGGACTGAACCTGAAGTTGAAGTTGAATTAAAACAGCAGTCTTAAGTGAAGTCACAGTAGATAAAGCTCACAATCAGTACACATTCCTCTAAAATGCAGTTATACCGAATTCGGAAACTAATGGTAATAATAATGACAGAATTTTGCACGATGTGTGAACTATTGACTATATAAGATTGTGATACACTCTCACTTACCCTTTTTGGTGCTTCTTTTGCATATTTTGAAACAGGGATAATGTCATGAGCCGAAAACATTTTGGCACGATGTGTTTCCTCCCTGCATCCATTACATAAAGCTTGTCCTTTTCCGCGGGAAAATAGTATTGTATTTGCGTGTCGATAATGCGTTGTATAGGTGCAAAACGATGCCATGGTATTCGTCAGGAAGAAAGGTGGCATGAAGAATTTAAAAAAAAAAAAAGTATCCAAATGTTATTTCACCCTCTCTGTTGTGTCTAATACCTACTATTGGGACTGTACTAATGCTATCTTTGTATGTAACAGTATAAAATCAAAAGCATACATGCTTACCACAAGTATTACAGTAGTACATTGGAACACGACTTTTGTTATCACAGTTAGCACATGAAGGTTGGGATTCAGCGGATGCCTGAACGAGAAATCTTAGAAGGTGGTCCACAGGCGGACCTGAACCATCCTTTAAGGGAGTAGGTTTCCTGTAAACGAAAAAATATTTTTTTAAAAACATTTTGCACCATAACACTATATTCAACTCGTTTCTTTGGTAATTTGGACGACAGCCTTATTAGTTTATGAATTTACATAAATTTAGGATTATGCAGCCGAGCTCATAACTGAAATTCATTTTCCTTGGGCTCAAGAAAACGCCTAGAATTTAATGATTCATACCAATAATATATGCTTTAGACAAGTACGAAGAAGAAACGTTGAAACATTATATGCAATAACTGTTGCTAACAAAATAAGCCAAATAGCACTCATAAAATTTAAACCAGTAATGCAGATGCGTGTACAGTTTGCAGACGCTCCTACAATTTTCAGTTTTTCCGCTAGAAACAACAGCTTTCAGAGATAAAATGCCAAAATAAGGACAAAAAATGTTTACCCAGAGAGTAGTTACTTTCTCCATTTGAAGTTTCTCATCTGGCTTCTATTTTTCGAGCATATATGTATGTATATATACATTTTTTATGCATCAAGCGGTAGGTATAATATTTAGGACTTACTGAAATAAACCTTATCCTTTTCATAAGCTATTTTTCAGAACCATTTGAGGGGAATAGAAATGGACAAACCGAATAATATCTTCTCTCTTCCTATTTACAGCACTTAAAATAATTTATGAACACAAAATTGAAATTATGGGCACAATATTTTAAATCTCAAGTCATATATGTAAGCATTGTGAGTCTCGTTCTCTTTGGTCCAACAACCACTACAATTCATTTCTCACAAATTGTTTAGAGGAATAACAGCATCTTTTGGTTTGTCTGTGTTTTACAGCGCTTCGTTTTTCTGAATTATAGGACAACATAAATAATGTATTTAAAACCCGTTTCTCCTGAGTCATTTTAATTCTAGTAACTGCAGGTACCGCGTACTTCGTGAACTAATGACACTTAACAAAGCTTTCATGCATCATACTGTATCAATGACCTGAACGAACGTATTGTTTTGTAATGACGTAATTACATTTACCAAATGTCTAATCTATGGAGACGATTTTTTTATTGTACTAATGTCGAATGCTAATAAAGACATGCGAATTTTGTAGTGAAATGTTGCTCTCCATGAATTTTTTAGTAATTGTAGAAATCATACATCACCCTTCCAACGAAACTAATTAATGGTAATGATTGCAGAGGTTGTTTGCACAAAAAGAAGTCGTTGCTTATCTCTCAAAGTTCGGGCTTTCTCTCGTACAAAGAAGAGGTACAAGTAAAAGATTCTAACATTGTGCATATACATACCACATTAGAAACCTTCTGCGTTAAATAATTTATGGGATTGCCCTCCCTCCCTTCATTCTCTAATGGATTCTCGGCCCATTGTTTACAAGTACAGAAAGACACCTTATTAGCTCGTCGTTTCTTTTGTAATATACCTTTGTTTTTCGGGCACATTACAATACTTTCAGCAATATTGTAGAAATAGATGTAAGCAATATTGTAAGGTTATTTTGGCTGAGACCTACGCAACTTCTGCCAGGATGTGTTTATACTTCAAAATACATTTTGCATCATTTTCTTAAACTGCTCATTCAATTCTACTCCAGAGAGAGAGCATGCTAAGCATGTTTCAGGAACATGTTTATGTTTCCATACTATACGATATTCACGAAAGTACAAGGGCTGTAGCATCCTGATCATGTCACTGGCATTGTTACTTGCCAAAGAGGCATCATTGATTAGGGAAAATCTCTGCAGAAGTAATGGGAGAAAGTCACGTAATGGGTTGTGTCTTTAAACCGTCTTACACGAGAAATGGAAAAGCACACATTTTGGTGGGAATACATGTTCTTAGGTCCCAGTTCTTCTGGCATCAGAAAACACTGAAATCCTCAGCCTTCGCATATCTTTAGTGCTGATTTCTGCAGATTAACACAGGATACAGGCTTCGCAAGAAAAATTTATAATATATTTGTATCCATAGAGCTTGGCCCAAACACACACATTCATCAATACTAATGCAAAGGTGCCAGACTTGATTGTGTCCCGATTCAACTCATAATTGACTGACATTCACAGTGGGCAACAATATAATCTTGAGCGGGTATGCGTAATTCATAATAAAACTAAGTACCTTTGAGCCCATAAGCAGCTATGAGTGTGTATACGTGTACTTTCTCGGAGTCAAAGATAAATTTAACATTAAATTATGTCATATACAGAAGATCACTGTTTGTGACACACGGATAAAAATGTTGTACTTTACGCATTCTGTATCCAGGCCTGCCGAAACTGGGACAGCACTTTCATACTTTATTGCCATGCTTCCTGAGTATGTGGGTATTAAGATTCAAAAAACTTGGTTGATAACAATTCTCGATTTTCTCGTGAATTCATCTATACGCTTCATCGAATACTAGCAAATCATCAAACGTTTTACGAGAGACATAAGTGCCTAAATCAGCAATTTTTGTATGTATATGAATGTACAATTGAATCCATCATTCAATATTCCACAAGAGATACCATTCAAATCGAGCTTGAGAATTACCTCAGGCTGTTTGCGAGTGTATTTTGTTGGCATCATCACTATTTTTATGCTGACAGCGTACCCACGGAGTTTTCCTCGCGAAAAAAAAAATCCGTAGTAACTTCACTACAATTCGATAATATGACATCATGATGATAATCGAAGAATGATATGTTTGGTTTGAAGTCAGCAAACAATTTAACATATTCCGCTGAAGATTGAGTTTTGAAGATAGTTAAATGAAAAAGAAACTTTATCCCCCTTGGCGAGAAGAGGTTGATGTTTTCTTAAACCTGTCGAACATCAAAGGAGGTTGTCGCTATATTATTATGTATAATATTTTTTATCCATGAAACGGATTCCTTATTATATTATGTTCTTCAGTCTATTATTTTTATTCCATCCAAACGGTAAACACCGAATGGGATACATAAAAAGCCGAGAACTGCATATTTTGTTAGTTTTTAAATAAAAAAAGAAAACTTTCTATTTGTTATGACGATTGGACACATATTTCAATGTTTAGGGAAATCGTTGGCCACGTACGACTTTCTAGTTGAAAGTTGCTATTTTCACGTGTGGCGCGAAGAAAAATTCGTAAGAATAGGTGTATACATGCATCCAGCGAAGAACTCGTGAATACTAGAGAACATAAATTTGTGGTGTCATACACTGTTTTGACTGGATCCGTAAATGGAACTTGGGAATGGGATCTGTCCTCTGACAAGTAATCCATACGTTTTGTACCCTATGACAATGATTCATTTCCGGATTTAGTTATTCCCCTTTCACACGCATATGAAAATAGGAAAAAGAGATGAAGGACAGTGGTGTGAAAACTTGAGAAAATGAGTGGTAGAACTAGAATAAAAAAGACATGGTTAACTTTGGATGTGATTACCTATCTTAGCTAACAGAAAATCGTACAAGTATAGGTTTTATCTTAGTTTTCTTGTCACAAAAAAGTTATTCACTTTTTTGTGTGAGAAAGTTTGGATGGAAAAGGGAAAAAGCCTCGCTCTAACTAAGGCTGTTCGCTCTGTAAAGAAAATGCTTTTCAAATTTGAATAAGGAGTCTACACAAATCCACTACTTTTGCGGTTGTTTGTGAGGTTACGAAATCTACCTTTGTGTTTTTTATGGCTGAGAAAGTATCGCTTGAATACGTCTTAAACGAACGATCCATAGTTAATGCTTTTTCTCTATATCCTATAAAAATATTTATATGATGCTTAACTCGTATCGTTTTCGTGCAAGTTAGGTGTGTGTATTCTATTGTAGCTTTTGGTGGAGTATTGGGCCTATATAGTTTATAGACAAGACGTGTGAGTGGCAGTGTCATTACTTTCTGCAAAACTTTTTCCATCATCACCCGCTGATCCGGAGAGAAAATAGTACGAAAGAAAATAAATATAACAAGCCAATGTATGCCGAAATAAAATCTCTTTTTTAGATGTGCAGTAAAATTGTGTACTGAGCATTTAAGATTGAGTAAACAATGAACCATGTTCTTGAAGATGAAGATACTTCGTGTTTTGTGTACAAAAGACTGGAAAAATGTACTTACAATGGATGGGGTGGACATTTTACAGGGTTTACAAATAAAACTTATCCGCTTGCCGCACTCAATGCAAAAGCGTACGAGCATTCGTCTTCACAACTTTTATATTACTTACTTGATTATGATTACGTTTGTTTTGATATTTCAACCATAAATTCTCCTGAAAAAAGGAACGCGAAATTAGATTTTTACCGTTCAAATCGTAAAAACATTTCTTGTTCATGTCCGAAACAGGTTAGGAAACTTGCTATGCCAACGTTTTCTAATTATTAATGTTTCAGGCCTATAAGAACTTTGTAAAATTGCCAAGGCTTTAAAATTTAAAAGTATTCAGTGTCAGAGTAAGAGATTTCTATGACCCGCCTATGAATCCTAGAAGAAATACGACCATATTTTGGAACAACTAATTGTACGGGTAGTAGAGAAGATGCAATTCATTACTTCGTCGATGACATCGTTAAACTCCAAGCAAACTAATAGTATCGACAGTACGTATTTGAAAGCAAAATTTTTCATAGACAACAGATTATATAGCCGTCTAGCAGCGTACATATTATTTTTTAATCATCATATATGTTGCTTTTAAGTAATGGCAAACATATTTATTTTTTTAAACTTCTTTAATCCAATATACAATGTTGAAAGTTTTCGCGTCTTAGAGTGATGTCCGTCTTTTGTTATCTCCAGACAAAAGCAGTTTGTAGAACTGGCTTGTATGTTATGTACTATTATGTAGCATTTGTGTATTAGGGAAAGGAACATAGCCACAGAATTTGAGACGCGAAGAGAGAAAGAAGGACGGAAGACACTTCAAATGTGCCAAATTCTCCTCGCTTTTTCCTTATTTGTCAAAAGTGTCTTAAATTACTATCTTCTGACAACTGCTTCCTCAGACAGGAAGCTCGTTTCTACCAAAATGATTGCCTAGAAAGGTACCGACAGTTAAAGGAATAGTGCTCGACCGAAAATAAATTAAGAGATAAAAAGAACAAAAAGCATCCAAAAACACAAATATTGTTGTAGTAGAATCGTAGTTGGCGAAGGATGCTAAAACCTCGTTGTCGCTTTTGGCAGAAGAAAAGTTGAGACGAGAAAGTCGTAAACAACTCGTGGAACACTTAAGGTGTATTACGAGAAAATATGTTTCTGTATAATTTGTTGTAAACTATATTCTATTATCGCTTTACAAAGGGTGTACTTACTCATTAGTGGAATTTGATATGTCATATACTAACAGCTATGTGTGTTTCATAACAAAAAAAACAAAAGAACTTTATATGCATCCTCCTTCGTAACAGCATTCTCATTTTTTGCAAAGAGAACATAGTTCTTTGCCAAGTCCTCAAAATCTAAATATGAAGCAGTAAAATTACTTTACACTAAAAATTAGCGATGATACCAGTATCCTCGGCTACGTCGGTGTTTCCAGCTGCAATCAGTAATGCTACTGCTACGTGTGCGATAATGGTGTTTGTTGTCATCAAATATCCTGGATACATACATTACATGCAATGACAAAGGTTGAAATTGAATTTGAATGATATTTTTTCTTTCTAAGATCAACTGAAAACAATCAGCCAGTTTCCGCAAACACAACAATGTTTTTTTGCTCTTTACTGAGTGAAACATAAAGCATTCAAGACTGCTATATGTAGTTGTCTGTTGCGAAAAAACATTAGACTATCTGATGAAAAGGATAATCTACACCAAACAGAAACTTTCCGAGTAAAGCTAACTTCAATTCATGCTAAGCAAATCAGAAAATCTTTGCAGAAAGGATGAAATAGATTATTTTGAAGCACACCAATTGGACAATCCCCGTCCTTTGTACCACTACTTCCTCAGCTTTTATCGAAATGCTTGCCTCATGACGAATGAAAATCTGAGAATGTTAATGGTAAGTATACCATTCTTGTATTTCTATCACTGCACTAAGCAACTGGCACCTCCCACTAACATTTTGAGAATAGCTGTCGTCATCACAAAAACGTCAAACAAAACAGATGTACTAAATTATGTTGAATGTAGTAAGTTTTCACAAACAAAAAGCCCTGTGAAAACGTTAGCCCGGTAAAGGGATAATGAAACCGAACAGAAGTACCACTAATGGTTGTTAGCATGCGATGGTAGGTCTGATGAAGTTGGTATGCCAACAAATACCACCTTAAATGTAATAACTGCTACTAAGTACTTATACTACAACTTAAAAGGTAATAACAGCCAGAAATGTATCAATATCTGAAGGTAGCTAGATTATGCTTTTCGCTCATTTCCTAGGTGGTTGTGAGTCGAACAAGGTATATGATTGCAGAATCAATACAGTCCATACCAGTCCACGGAAACAGGTTCATTTCGTGAGATATCTATATTACTTCCGGGTACACAATTGATCAATGTTTACATATTTTTTTAAAGCTTTAAAACAATTCCGAACCACAACTTAGCCTAAAACAAAGTGTAAACATTGGGCATAGGCTTATCATAAGTTAGTTTTGCTTACAGTACGTAAACACGGATTTTATTCGATTTAGGGATTCATTTGATTGTGCTGCTTCTGGAACGAAACCGACGTACTTTCAAGTACCAAGCAAGTTTTTAAAGGTATAAGGTTGAAAGTAAGTGGGGTGAATAACGAAAACTGCACATGTAATTAGGGTTTAGTTGGAATCCCAAAATTGGATTGTTCCATTACAAGTTTCCATTCGATCAGGGTTGTCCTCGATGCTGATGTATATGCTACTTCTGTACCTTTCCCCAACCAATTTTTTTGGTCTTTGGGCTACGCTCGGAAGCGAAATAAACATGCTTCCCATTGTGGAGAATTTTATTTTGTTCCTTTTCTATTTCAAGTATGGGGTAGGTAACAAGTAATTTCATACTTTCCACCGGAAACAAATTTTAGATCAGATTAGAAATGGAGATTCATTGAAACATTACTTTGGATAACCCTTCTACATTTAATGCTCTTTACTTTCGAAGGATTTCAAGGGACCCTAAATTTTGCTGGTACATTTCCCAATGTCTGTCCACTATACTCAAATTGACCGCAGGCTTCATGTTGTTTTCAATTTATCCTCTTATCGTCGAGCAGCAAAACAACAAGTTTGGACTTATAACTTTTTCTTAAGAAGTTATCCTGTTTTTTGTACACATAGCATACATATGTAGGAAGCTTAGCGAACAAACATACATACGTGGTCAATGTCTCTCAATGTCATTAGTACATATATCCGTTATGTTTCTCGTCTTCTGAAGATCGTTACCGAAAGCTAATGCTGTATCCTCGGCCCGGGAATGAGATGGTGCGAAGGTTTATTGCTTTCATGGATCACTTCAAAAAGTATACTGCAACTAAGAGTTCATTTCCTATTATCCTACAAAACCATTTTTGCAAGATAGAATCCCATGTCCAGCTCATTTATATTATAGCGCATAGTTTCTCATGAAAGTCAGTCGGGGAAAAAAAACTTTCTAGATAATCCAGTTAGGATTTGGTACTGCACAGATTTCAACATCGCCACCTTCTATAAAATCTCAAGTTATATAAGTAGAATGATATATTACGTTAGAAAAGTTTCCCAATTCCCTGTCAGCTAAAATACTGGGCTCGCATAATGGGATGCCGTACTGAAATCTAATTGGTATGCACAAAAAAGCAAGTCTGAAAGCAGGAAAGCAGTTTAAGTGCATGACTAGTTTAACAAGTGGGTCCTTTCTACTGCCAGCTTTTCCTTTGAAGTCATTTTTTAAATATCAAAATAGTTAAATCTATACAAAAGCGGCATGGAAATAAAATAGTTAAATAAAAATACTATCGCGTTTCAGCAATAAACAGTACAGTCCTTGGAACGAACGAATGTACGAACACGTAGATGCCTGCGAAGAGATGTGGGTTACTGGGAGCAGTATGCTTAAAATAAGCTGCTTACAGCTGAATTTTATTGTTTCGTCAAAATTCAGTTTGTTTCCTACATTACGTCGAAGCAGAAATCAAACATCATTACAAACTTCCTTCTCCGTGATTTCCAAAATTTTCCATCCTGGTCCTATAATAAAACCATTACGATGGGGTGATTGTTTTTTATTATTAAAATACCATGAAAAGGTAGACTATTAAAATTACTGTAGCTTTTAAATGGATGATATAAGGCTTTTTAGGTGAGTGGTGAGTTCATAAAATGTAGCTGTAAAAGTACGTATAATGAACTCAAAATTTAAGCAAAGGCAGAGGCATAATATAATATGACTTTCTTTGGGTTCTCATCTCACGAAATTCTGGAGTGAAACTTCCTAGAATCGTAACATCACCCAAAAGGCTTTCAACTAGTTCTAATAAACAGAAAAGTTAGTAATGACGCGACAAAAATGGAATATTGAATGATTATTGCTGTAATTTGTGCGTCTGCATGTGTGAAACAAGCAAAGGCATGAGTGTCACAGCATGATGGGAATAGGGGAAAGCGTTTGTTTAAGCAAATCACGTAATTGAGATAGCCTCATGATGTAAAGAGAAAGTAGGAGAAGCTTTGAAAAACAGAATATGAGAAAATATGAGAGAATATGCTCTCTCTTCATTTCATATTTCCTGCTTTTAGCCTTGCTGCTGCATGTGGTAGAGAAAACCAAGGACAAATGGTTCTTCAACCTGGTAATAATAAACAAGAAGTTAGTCATGAAGGAAACAGCAAATATCGTATTACTCAATTTAAGGTGCACCGTAGGGGCCTATAAATATCCACACATTCCAGGTCCAGAAATTTCCTGGTTGTTGATGGAGTACAAAGAAAACTTCTTCTTCTTCAAAAAAGAAAGAAAGCTTCTTTAATGTTCCTTATTCTGTTACTTCATTGCTTTTAAGATTACTTTCATAATCGCAACTATCTACGACAAAAATAGTTGGAATATTTGATACTAGTGAACGTGTATCCCACACACGAGCCGGTTTGAAAGACGATACCATATCTATCGATAGCTCTCGCGTGCAATGACTGACTGAAATTGGCAGCATTGGCTGTATCCATTTAGAACTATAACATGTGCCTACAAAACTTGAGCTGGTCCTTGTGTTTTTTTTACCCAGAATGGTAACAAATGAACAGGACTTCTTACAACAAAACATAAATGAGCATCGTTCGACCTCTTCTGTCGGTGTTCCGAGTAATTCTGACTCTCTGAAATTCACGTGTTCATTAACTCTCTTGAGAGAAAACTTTTCGCTCTTTTAAATAGCCTCATATACCACTGCTCCACTTGTATGACTTTTCTGCTAGTTTTTATTAGTCTCGCGTATGTGTCTGCACTGTCTAGATTAGAAAGTTTTTTCGCTTTGTCTGCCCCTTATTGCGGCAATGGAACTTCTAAACTTTAGAAAAAGCTGCCATCGTCATAAGAATTTCAAGAAATGTTCGTTGTGTACACTACTAACATTCGTAAAAACAAGTAACTTCCAATAAAACTTACACTTTTGTGGTGAAATGGATGATTCGCCGCCGTAAAATGAGAGTTTCTTTCAGAGAGGGACTCCATACGAAATAAGAAATCTCGCAAAAATCCTTAATGCGCTACTTTCAAGGTTGTTTTTTACTGTCATAAAGTAAGGGGCTCAAATAAATCTTCAACTTTGTAGCTTACACTATGCCATGACACATAAAGAGTTGTGCGATTGTCGGGTTTATGGTCGCAAGCGATGCCGCAGATTAAGGCCCACTCTCATGTAGAATATGCTTTGCTTTTGATAATACAATTGTAAAATTTTGAAATTACGATTTCCGATTAGTTTTCAGCTACTTATTCGAACTTATTTATTTCGTTGTTTGCGTGTTCATTAAGCATATACTACACCTTTCAAATAAAAAACTGCGATGCTTACATATAACATGTAGGAACTATTTCCGATGTTGTGTGCCCTGCTTCCTAATGCATGTAGATATAAAATTATATGGTCACAATGAAGCAGTGACAGACGATCATGTAAAAATCTGAAGCATTGAGCAGCACCCTCCTAAGAAAGTCATTTCATTCAAATACTCGTTGATTTTGCTACTAATGAAGCATTTTTTGATTTGCAAAAAAGCGTAAAAAGCTTACATGTTAAACCTACAAGCACGCACTTACACGCATATACCCGCTCTGTAATCCGACCGGAAGAGGGCTTCAATAGGACTAAATGAATTATAGAGTTTAACTTACATGATATATCTAATTGCAAAATCACTGACGTACTACTGTTTTCATAGCGACAGAAATAGCTTTGCTATGAACGACTAATGAAGGTGAACTGACATCAAGCAAACTAAAAGCTCGTAAATGGGAAAAATAAAAACAAATAACCCTGTGCTAGTACTGGGAGTACAATCTGTACCTGAAATCAAAACTTACTTTTGAAACCAAAATATGACCTTTGTTCTTTCCAACATAAACGGTACGCGAGCTGATGAGAACACACACCTATGTCCGTATAATGGTATAGTAAAACCGTTTGCAAACACTATATGATAACATGCCTAGATGCAAGAACCAATGCCAAGGAAGGAAGACTCGAAAGACTGGAAATGGTTTGTTCAATATTTATTATCATCCGATATTTTCACAGTTCCTTTAATGGGAAAAACAAACTTTACCGATCATGTGGTGAAAGGTCTACACAAATGTATGCACGAAAGAAACTTTTGTAGTTCACATCAAACACTCCTGTATTTTTTACTTCTTTTGATGGGTATTGACTCACAAATTGTTTCATTGACCACTCCTCCAACCAGTTCACTCATATCTAAGCAAAAAGAGAAGACTGATTTTAAGCATAAAATTGGTTTTGAACCGATCGATCGAGGAGGACGGCGAGTCTTCACCAAATGTATACATTCGTCTAAGACTTAGTATGTCAACTGATTCTCTTCAGGAGACTGAAATTGAAATAATAGAGACTGTTATATGAAACATTACACACAACTTTCTCCTCTCTGGAGACGGAACCCACATGAAAGAAAATTACGAATGTGCTCTGTCATGCTCGAAAACTACACATGACAGTTAGTAGATTTTTCTGAGAATCCACGTTCCCTAGATCAAGATCGTTTATTATATCCGAACCAATGCACTAATAACAATATTACTCCATCATTCTATGGGCTTTTTTACAGTCTGAAGCTTCATTTGCCGTTTCATAAGACACATTTTGTCACTCATTTAACTCACATCCCAAAAGACAATGAGTTGTGCGATGATATGCGAATTCAAGCGTTTCCTCTTATCCTTTGTGCTAGCTAATAGACGCTTCCATTCCCTAAGCGTTTCCGAGTATTATATGTACCGCAGATGACGTCTTTGAAGAAGGTACAATCCAATAGTATTGACTTGTACGAATCAACCACCTCTGATACTATGAGTTCGAGCAGAAAGATTCGAAATTCCGAACATTTTCCTAGAACCACACTGGGGCTTTATCCTTTTCAGGTTTATCAAAACAGCAGTCGATGAGATAATCTAAATGGTCGTTGTAAAACCATGAATTTGTATGCATGTGCAACAAGTACTTAAATATTGAATTTATTACGTAATCAGAATGGTTCTTATCGTTTGGTCTGAGTCTGAAACTCTGAAAAGGCTTGCAATTGATAGGAGAGTTTTGGTTTTCAGTTATTTTACTACTATTATAAGTATAAGTCCATCATCAATACAAAAGAGGTCTTCACCAGGAATAGATTTGGTTTGCAATTTATGATGGAACATGCAGTACAAATAATATTTTCAAATTGTTTTTCCGTCTTTAGGGCCAAAAGAAATGGAGTGAGCAAATATTGAAGGCAGGTACCTACATACATTATGAAATTGATATTATATTTAATATATTTCTGCTAAAATAATTTATGTGAGCGATACATCAAATATCTATAATTCAAAAATAGTATACTTATTTTGACATGGATGAATTGGAGTGATTTTAGTAAATAAATGTTTCTTGTGTACTCAATTCATCTTCTTAGTTTCTAGATGAGTATGGTCATCTATTTAGCGCACATCTTTATGTTGGAAAATGTCTATGACGTATTCGGAGAAAGTGAGAAATCACAGACGCAAGATTTCCTCTGTCATTAATGATATATAGGACTGAGTAGACTCAAGCGGAATTCCGAGGAAACAGAAAGCAGGCCACAGCTTAGACTGTAGTTGGCAGGGTAGATGAAAGTCAAGTGGAGTGGAATATCAAAGGTTATGATTATGATCTGCAGAATCTTCCCATATGGCTCATTAAAGAAGTTATTACTTGCTCCTCGTTTCTTACAATCGAAAAATACTATCTGCGATTCCACCTTCTTCCCTCCACGGTTGACATACTGGAGACAAACGTACTGCAAGGGAAGACTTGACTTTAATAGTTGTTCTCTGCATGGAGAACATTAGGGCTATAATTTATGAGAACATTTTACTGTTCAGGCCAGTTCCCTCCTAATTAATGCGAGGTAGAACCTCCTTAGCCTAGGAATGCTGGTATATGATGTTTCTTTCCTAACTGATGACTCGGTGCCACAGTGCTATCTTGCTTCTCAGTGAAAGACGTCTGAGTAAGAAATATCTGGTTATGTACATAAAATATGGCCTGTGAAAGTCTCAACTATAAAACGCTTTAGGCGATTTTAAGCTGCAAGTCAGCAAGATTTCTCACTATAATGCGTAATCAATATTTCATAGAGACATGAAACTCTCATATGTAGTTTCTGGATTATACCTTTTCTACTGAGGAATGAAATTTAATCCTTTTCAGAGAACTTAACTACGTAAGTAACATAGAGTGCCGACTTTTCGCACGTGAAACCAGACATTTCCTTCCATTTCTTGCTTAGTTTGCATAACTAAACTAACCCTATCCAGTTACTAATCTTAAATGCATTACTATATAATGGCAAAAGAAATGGATGTTTTGTTTACCTGCGTCCTGACCTCTTTCTGCTGCTCCTAAAAATCAGAACAGAAAGACAACAGACTGATAACATAAGTACCAATTCAAAACTCATGAGGTTGAGAAAAGAATATTGGGACATGCGTTCCCGCAAGTATTGTACAAAACCTTTTTCGCGCTAGTGTTTAGAAAACAACATCACCTTATCAAGTTTAATAGCACTAATAAATCAAAACATTCTGACAAATGCAACACCAGAGGTTTCTGCATCAGTTCACCAATTTGAGTTTTGGGGCCATGCCCACCAAAACTCCTGATCCGAGATTTGACAAGGAGAATCATGCATAAAACTGCGTGAATAATGTTATATGCGTGAATTTACATAAATTATATGTTTTCTTCGGCAAAATGCTGGTCTGTAAACTCCAAAATGCACACTAAAGTTCCTATATACCCGTCCTCACAGTTCTAACACGTTGGAAAGCAAACAAATGCGCACATTGAACACGGAAGGAAAACCACGACAATCAAAAATGGCTCAATGTCAGACCAAAGCTTCTTGAAGTACATATTATAATCTACCAAGAAAGGAAAAATGTATGGATAGAAAGTTTTTGGATGAGTAAATTATTTCTACAGGCAGAAACCTTCATTTCTGAATCCAAAAGGTGCTTGAAAGTTCTACAGGCATATATTTACTTTATAGTAGAAACATAACATGCAAAAACTCATATGGAAACACTCTGTAGGGATTAGTGTGAAGTGAAAGCGATGAATCCTGAAGAGAAAGAAAATTATTCAAGTACATATCTGTCTTTGCTTGAAATGTATGCGTGAAAGCCTTGAGAAATGAGACCGCAGCCTGCATACTTCGTGACGTCCCAATCAAGTTCGAGTTTTGATAAATTCAACACTTACAGATTCATGGTTGTATGGGATAACCTTCTTCATTGTATCTTCCATAGATAGGGAGGGGTTATTTGGCGTTTTACTGTTATTCTTACATTGTTTACTATGCATATATTATAACAAGTTCTGCTAGCCGTCGTGATGCCTTTTGCTTACACATAGCACGCTAAAAAACGATTTGTAATACACAGCATACGATTCAACAAAACAGTTGCAAAGACTTATGATAGGCAATATAGACATTATGATAATAATAAGATTAATTGTATTTTAGTTTCAGAGAATGGCATATTACACTATTCGACAAAACAGTATTTGTACAAGTTTAGAAAATGGATTGCCATATTAAAAGTACGTAGGAGTAAAAAGTAAGTGTCAGGAACCAGTTAAGCCTGCTCATATTGCCTCCAATGATGCACATGTCTTATTCTAACTGGCCAAGTAGTGAATGATGTGCATATATCCTGACCGCAACCCCATAGTTTTGGCACACTCGCACATACAGAAATATAATTTCACCAATGTTTCCAATTAGAATACCCCCAGTGTAATTTGTTACGCATCAAATTAGTACATAAGAAAATGGTTCCGTTGGTTTCGTCACAGCTCATAACATGAATTACAAATGCATTTACATTCCATTTGGAGTGCAAGACGGGAAGGGAAAGTCGTGTCCTGATAAAAAAATGAAACAATTAAACAGGCGAGTCAAGCAATAAAGTTGAGCATCAAAAGGAATCGCTATAACATAAAGCTGTCGGCTAAAAAAGACCTATTTCTAGTATAGCAGACATTAATCAAGAAAATGGTATCATTATCGTCATCATTGCAAATATCCGGAAGCAGCAAAAAGCAGCAGTGAGCTACGTCTGACTACTAACTTGGGAAATTTTTGGTCCCATTTATTAGTTCATTTATTATTCGGAGCATACACTCACACAGAGAAGGTACTCAATAGCAACTTTCCGTATCTCTTTTTCGCAAAGTGTTAATAAAACTTAGAGAAAATGGTCGTAAGGTCCCAATTTCTTCCTTTGGGTCTCCTTCTAATCAAGTAAGTTGATACATTAATGCAAAATGTAAAAAATACACCCTATAGATTCGCATGCCCAATTTTAAATATACTGCTGTCTCCGCATATGCTATATTATAAATGTGTGCCTTTAGCAAGAAAGCTAATACTATTACTTTTGCTTCTAAAATTGAAAATGCCTCGGAAAGCTCTTTTTATAACATTCTTGACTTATTCCTTCCGCTCCCATTGTCTACAACTATTCTTCCAAGAAACATGCACAGAACCTTACATATAATAGAATAGAATCCGAAATGATGGGTTAACATTGGTACTTAGTCAAGTAATATCCATCCAGTACATCCGTTCATTTTTATATTGGATCGTGACTGTCTTCTCACAAAACACAGTAGAATCTGCTCGTAAGGTTTTCAGGTATCAGAAAAGTTGACTTATAAAGAGTGAGCAAATAAGGACATATGCAGACGAGGTAAAAAAAACGATGGCTCGATTTTTCATTAGACTATAATGCAATGTACATCAAAAAATTACTGTACTCAATAGTATAAGAAAACCCCTTTATGACAGAAAAAAAATGCAAGAACAATATTTTATTTGATCTTATGCAGAACTCTGTCATATTTTCGTCCATACGTCTATGTATTATGCCCCTCGGATCTCATCGTGTATATCTTATCGAGAACTTGTGCCAACGAGACAAAATCGTAGTAGGTATTAGTAGTACTGTGTAGATATGTTGCGTATGTGGAATTCACGTCAACATGGTTTTTCCATTTTTGCTCCGCCAAAGTTCGACCATAAACTTGTGCGGTACACTAATTGCGTTTTTCCCTTTGTTACATTACTTTTACTTACTGCTCAGTTTTTTTAAAGGAATTGTATGCTTTACGGAGATAATATTTGCGGAAGGCAAGAAAGAGAATGAATCTTCATCCGCTGCTGTTGCTTTTCGGTCTTCTCTCTGTCCGATTGTATGCATTCATAAGTAAAATCCCATTGTCAGTGTATTTACACAAGTATAAGAGTGAGGAAAGGAGGCTTTCTTTTCTTTTAGTTGTCAAAAGACGGAAGCAGATTGAGAAAAAAACCTAGAAAAGAATAGCATGAACAGTATTTCCCTTCTTTTATTGGGTCTGATTTGGTTCTTCTTTTCTTGCTCTTACACATATTATGTATCAGAAAGCCCATACAGCAGTCAGCAAAGTTCTCACCAAAGCTTCCTTCTAAGATTCAGTTATGTACACACAATTACATGAAGCCTCTATACGCAATCTTTCAACGATGACGAAAAACTTGTTTTTCAAACGGGAAATAAAAGCGCACTAGGCAGAAGAGAATAAGGATGAAAACAAGCCACGAGTAGTACACTAGCTTTGTCTCCGGTTACTCCTTTCTCAGTGTTCATCATGTCAGTCTGGGCAAGACAGATAGTTGATCAAGTTATTTAATTACAACATCTCAACCGTTCCATCCTCCGCACTGTGAAATAGGAACGCTGCTCCTCTACAGCCCTTTTCGTAAAGCACTACAAGAGGACTGTGAAGATAGATAGAGTAAGTGTGAGTCAGAAGTGAAGAGAAGTCTGACAAAGTGTGAAATAAATGCTTATATGCCATGAACTATAGTTACAAATAATCATAAAATAACTGCTAGTTACGATCCGTAGGTATCGTTTGATGTTTTCAGCTTTCTCTGCACATCTCTCCGACAGATCGTATCAAATACTATATAAGGTAGAGTTGTATGGCATTTTCATAAGTACCTAAACCTATTGCTTTCTCTTCAAAGGTTTTCACGAGCATGTAACAAGCGTTAGTTTCTCATATACATTGATCTTAAATATGACATATATGCTAAAAAATTAATTTTGAACAGTCTTTCACTCTCGAAAATCAGCAACTCTCAGAAGAAAATTTCGATTCACATTTGATAGCGTTTTATGACCAACAGTGATGTTTTATGTGATATTTCATATGACCAACAGTGTTTTTACTTCTATAAAAACTGGTATTATAGCTAATTGCTGGTGATGAGCAAAGCATGACGCTAAAGAAAGGGAATGGAGAACGAGATAATTAAATGGTGATGTAATTTATATAGCTCATAACACATACACCTATTTTAGCTCTACAGGTTTCAAATTCGCGAGGGCATAGGTATGTCTGGAGCCAAAATAATCTGCTAGGCGGCACAGTTTTTGCTTACTATAGACACACGCACGTTCTGATTTGCCCTCTTGGAGGAGGCATAGGAGGACCAATAACTGACAATTATGTACATACTAGCAAGTAACACAAGAAACTTTGTATTTAATTAGTGTAGATCCCCTGCTTGGGTAATGTTAGAACGCCCATGGACTTTCATGGTGTAGGGAGAAATATTTACCAGGATTGCGATTCCTATTACAGGATGGGATTTTTTGTACTTTTAATTATTAGTAGTGTATGATTACACACTTTCGACACACTACAGATAGATACTGATACCGAAAGAGAAGATGTGGCATGTCTCTGATTCAAAACGAATTTGCGTAGAACAGGCTTGTCTCGTACATAATTCATGGAAACACAAACTGCAGGAATCCTTTGTGGAAATTTCTATCAATATGCGGTGTGTTGTTGGTACATATCTACACAATAAAACAACTAAAACCTTCCCTCCAATTCTCACAGAAAGTAGCCCACCGCAACGCTTGGATTAAGTAGTGCGAAACCCTTCAATTATCTTAGGTCGTTTGAAATACCCCTGGTATGAGCAGAAGGGGGTCCTGATTACTTTCTAAAAGTTTTATAATATTGTATTGTATCGCCCATCTAAATACCTTGCTAAAACATTGTTATTCTATAGTTTCTTATGGTTCATTGCAATTTCACCCCTCCTTTCTTCGTCCAAGTTTTGGGCACCTGCAGGTGCCTCAAGAAGCGCCTGCTATATTCAGTTATCCAAATCGTAGGATATTTTTAAAATGTGCATTAAACTCTATATCGATTTGATGAACTTCGAAGCAAAATGAGGAGGAAATCGTCCACGGAGTGAGCCAGAACTTTCATCTTTTGGGGTTACGCAAAGTTCATATAAACAACTTTCTGCATCAAGCTCTAAACCAAAAATGCCGAAATATATTTAATAACACGATCTACTATGATGATTGCTGATAAAAGGAAACTGCAAATTTTTAACGGGGAACTAAAATCTTTTGTAATCTCACAGCAAATACTTTCATTTTAACGCCGTAAACTATTTTATAACATCAAAAATAGGGGACTCATAGCTTATAACTTTAAGCGTCAGGGACATGAGCTCATGTGCAGCAACGCTTTGTCTATTTTCTAGATTCTAAATATTCTGATGAATTCTCCACAATATATCACGCTCAGAATATATTATAACCATTCATTTTAACACAAATTTCACCACTAAGAACCGTTCCGAAAGGGAAATGAGTGTAATGAAAGGACGTGACGAAGGCTACTAACGGTTCTAATACCACAGTCGTTCAAGAAGACAGTGCTTACAGTGCGTGGTATTTTGGGGAAAAATATAGTCTTGGAATTCAAGAACCAGATTAATGCAAAGGCAATATTAGTGGTCTCATTCTACCGAACGAGCTTTGTTTCGGTGGACTTGAGTATGTACTGTTGGATTGGATACAATGCCTATACCACAAGGAATGATGATGAATGATGGTGCATATGTACTAACGATATTATACTGCATGTAGGCAACATATTAAGTAAAATAGAATGAATAGAGTGTGATGCTCACAATTTTAATTCTACAATTTCCTTCACTTTCTCCATGCAAAAGAAAAAGGCCCCACAATTGTTTCCATTTCCACCTCATACTTACACTATGTTGTAAAATTAGAGTCATTGATGTGCTTTCTTGTATTAACAG
The DNA here is from genome assembly GCA_019593645.1 of Akabosia matsudoensis. NCBI lineage: Eukaryota > Metazoa > Arthropoda > Collembola > Entomobryomorpha > Paronellidae > Akabosia > Akabosia matsudoensis. Next base: position 23,680 of record VICI01000776.1, read on the forward strand.
CTTATGAATAATTTATGAAGAAAGTGGAAAGGAAAAGGAAATTCGAAGACGGACAACAAGAGCATGGTGACTCCCTTGAAGAGACCAGTGTTAATGTGCATTTGGTATTAATGAATCCCTTAAAAATACAACGAAGCACCACTACACTATATTTTTGCAAATGAATTTTGTATGAAGATAGTAAATGTGAATTCTATACCATATATCCCAAATTGCAGTGGAGGGTAAGGTGTGAACCAGTGATACATATAGAGCTTTCATTTAAGTGACAACAAAGTAAAGGATCGCAAAAATGACACAAAGATGATATCATCGAAGCTGTAACTTAGTAAGGGAGGCATTGGATATTTTACTCAAGGAAATCGAAATTTATGCCCTTTAATAACATAAGTGTGCATACAATAAGCTGATAATGCTCTGGAAAATCCTATGCAGTTTAATTTTGAAAGAAGGTAATGATGAAAGGATGTGATAACAACAGTGTTTTGCTTACCCACATAGAGGACAAAGGAGTTTCGTTTCCCCAATCCTTCCTTGCAAGCATTTGGCACAAAACGAATGATAGCAAGCTAGTAGGCGAGGATCTTCATAAATATTGTTACAAATGAGACATAGGAGTGGGTTGCGAGAACACGATTCCAGGTTTTCCAAGTCATGATGTTGAACAACTCCACCATGGGCAGATTCTGCAGTACCCCCTCCACCTCCTCCTCTAGACGCTGGGTTCTGACATCCTCCTGCAGATATAGCGCCGCCACCTCGAGACGTAGACGGCCCAGTGTTTCCTCCAGCATCAGTGATACCTGGAGGAGACATTATTCCCTCGTTTCGATGATGAGTATGGTGATTATTATGGTGTGCTCTTTTCTTATTCGACTGGTGAGGAGGATAGGTGAGTTGTCGTTGCTGAGCAATAAGCTCCGATAATGCGTTGAGCCCACCAGCTCGAGAGGACGATATTGAAGGCGCTAATGTATAAAACCCGCTTGTAGTCACTGGGGGAGGCCGTTGCCACCGATCCGCGGACGTGGTTACCAAGGAATTCTGCTTCGCCATGTCGGTAACAACACACATACACAAACACTTTGAGTCAAATCTCTCGTCTTTGTAACTTTTTTTTGCTAAGTCTCAAACTAAACTAAGCTAAAGGAAGTTGCTAGATAAAAAATACTACGATTTGAGTACCGAAAAACATACTTATTCATAAATGTAAATACTCTCTCGCCTTCCCCTCCATTTTCCTCTAATTTTTCCTGCTCTACAAACATTTTCCTTTGGCAGCTTTACAAAAACAGTTACGAACTACGAGCTATGAGGCTATTCAGCATCATGCAAAACCGCGTTTCTTCAATTCATAAAGTTATCATGATGATCGCAAACATTTAGCTGGTGTGCGCGGACAGTTACAAACAGATAGGTCAGGTCTTTTAGTACCCATCATAATAATGTTTTCCTTGTTTGTCTCGGGCATCATATTCTTTCGACTGTGGTATTATTCTCCGCTCTGTTTGTCTCTCCTTCTGTTTCATCTATAGTTTGGCGGACGAACAAGTGGTCCTGTTTAATGGAAAATGTCACCATTTAAAAACTTTCTTTCATATCACTTTTTCTGTTCACCCAAGCACTTTTTCAATACTTACTCTAGCATGCAAAAGCAGAGGAAAAATCAGATAATAACTTTCCAAATAACTCAGGTTCGTGGCATGTTGTGGTATCTAGCTTTCACCCCAAACGACTGGAAAATTTTTGCCGTACACCATACTTTATTTATGCATGCGAAAAGGAGCAGTCGAAAAAGCTTTCCGATCAGTAAATTTGCAATTATACGACATATTACCAATTATCTCAAAGCCTTATCTCATTCATGTCCAGATTACCGGAAATATAAAATTGAGGCAATACTTTGCAGCTTTCCAAAAACGGAGGGAAACAAAGCTTAATCTATGCCGCATTGTGCATGATGTATTTTAATTGAGTAACATTGGCTCAATATATTATAAGGACATAAGTATTACAGGACAGACAAATTTATGCACTGTACGCCAGTTAAAAAGCTTTACAACTGCACCAACAAGACCATTCTCAAGATTTTCCGTTCAATATTGGAAAACAGCATGAGAGCCTAGTCTGTTTAACAGTCTAAGAGCATGTGTTCCCGGCTGTGTGTAGTAAAAGTAGTATTGACTTGTTTTCACTCATGTAGTTATTGCTTTCTCTTTTTCTCACTTGAACTAAGGCGTTGCTGTTGCAGTTGTTATGTCTATTTGTACCTCAAAAAATTACTGAACATAAGCGGCCACTACCATTATTATTTCTACAACATACTTTTATCGCTACTTACACCCGTGCTACAACTACAAGTACTTGTATACCGTCGAGTACGTCTCAACGATTTTGTAACAATTGTGCACGCCAATTTTGCTGCGTCAAGTCAACTCTATGCTGAAAATCCGCATAGCCAACGAACAAGACTAAGTTGTAGCCTAAATGTTTTAGTTTACCAGCGTAAACATACCTCCGAGAAACATATTTCCTCCTGTAAGCGCACACTTCTACTGTATATCTTTACAAGTTGGGCTCAAAAGAGTTGCTAGTGGAAACTCATGTTCCCATGGAGCAGACAAGTAGATGAGAATGGAGGAAAATCGGCAGCCTTTCGTGAGCAGGAGGATAAATCTACACGAGTTTAGTGGGAGAAAACGAAATTGTATTTGCACTTTACGTGAATGTGACTCAACTCTAATAAGGTTCTGGTTCTAAAGTAATTGATGTCGCTTCCGTGTTTGATACAATATGACAATGCTGATGGGGTATTATGAAAAGAGTTTAGTTTCAGGTTAGCACTTAAAAGTGAAAGTTTGCATAGTGTTTCTTTGGCGAGACTTCAAAAGTAACATTTTGTAGTAGTGTTCAAATAGTAAAGCACAAACGAAATACGCTGAATTGATGTTGAAAGAAAAGCTACTTATTTTAGAGACAGAAGAAAGAAGAAAGGAGCCTACAGCTTTCCGTTGTCGACTTAATAATAATAATAATAATAATAGTGGGCTATGAAAATATTTAATGCTACATTTCCACACGCGGGCCAATTTAAGGTTCAGACCAAATATAAGCTATTTTTTCCATCATTTGGAAAAAGTAAGATCGCATTACATCAGGACACGACAGCACATTTCATTAAAGCCTAGATTTTACTTGTTACAAAGAGAGGCTAAGATATATGACTGAACAACTTAATGGCTTCTCAATAAAACCGATAAATTTTGTGTTGTGCCTACCAGTAATTTATATTATCATAACTAGGAAAGCTGACGTATGTAGTATAGTTAGGCGGACGCAAACAGTGAGCGAATAAAAGAGTACAATCATATGCTGCTGTCGTCATAAAAATTTACGCACGATTCGCCTAGTAAAAATGAAGCTCGAAACTGAAGACTGTCATTGGAGTATGCATTATATTATCAAGTTAAACACGTAATTTATTTTCCTGAGGCCCTACCGGAACAGTCAGTTTAGGCATTGTTGTAGGTAGAAGCGAAAAAAACATTCTGTGTAGCAATAGCTCTAGGCTGAGATTCTAGTCTAGTCTACTACAACTACTTAGCCTCAGTTTGCTTCTAGTTTTTTTTATAACACACTCCATGCTCTTTTAACGATAGTCGCACTTTCTTGCTTACTTTTGCTCAGAAACAGATCCTGAAAATACAGCAGTGCTACCACTACCATTTTGCATCTTCTCTTTTCTGTACAAAAGGGCAGAGTGCAGTAGACGACCAAAATATCAACCAGAGCAGGGTATGGGGAAAGTGCAGACAGAGAGAAGGTCTCAGCTGAGTGAACGGTTTGGGTGTTGTGTTACAACACTCTTTGTTCATATTTTAATTTCGTTTAAAAGTCGAGTGCCTTCATATCTCTCATTTTCACTTTTTAATGTGTGTTTGAGTCAAGTTTGTGGTTTGCAAACAAACAAAACACTTGTTCCCTTTGAAAAGAAATATTTTGGGAAATATATGTTCGCAATGAATGTCGGTGGGGCAGTGAGAAAGATACCACAATGTCACAGTTGGAAAGATCTCTTTACCTTCACAAGTTGAGTGATAAGTATGCAGTTCACACATGTCTGGTTAAGAGGAAATTGGAGAAAGTATCTAGAGGAGGTTGTACACACACTTCACAAATATTATATATTGGGTAAGTTGTGCTTTCAGAACACATATACGTTCACGACGCTCTTTAGCTTCAAGGATAAAAAATGTATACAGACAACAGACTTGATGATATATTGGTGTTACTACACAGGAGATACGACACTGATAGTTCACCAACGAGCTTTTGGTGTGTAAGCATGAGTTGTTAATGCAGCTGTCTGACTTTCCTACTTATCTTGTCTGTTTGTTTTGTATTCTCAGAAAAGTTGAATTAAAACTGACAAAGCAAGAAAATCAGAAATGGATCGGATTTTGATTGGAATTTTTTGTTTCCCCGCGTCTGTCTCTTACAAAAGTACAATTGTCTAGCTGTCTTTGACTATTTTTCAGAGTTGCTCGACTGAAATGCACAATGGTTTGTGGAAGTTGAGATGTCCTATTCCGGCCGGATGGACGCATTATTGATGTGTTCACTGATCTTTTGTGGGAAGTGGGAAGATTCAAGTTTTTTCATCTTCATCTAGAGTTTTGTTTTTTGTGTATAAATCAGATCGGATCTCAATTTTGTCTGTATTTTCTTACTCTTTCCTTTAAAAATGATCCGAGAATTCCTAATCACGTACTTTGGTTGGTCTACGTGTCCATTATCCCAAAGAAAATCTACGGCCGTCACATTTTTTGGTAAGTAATACCAGATGGATAACACAGACTTCCACTCACCATGCACCACTCACCGTTGCTTACGATGATACGATTTCCCGGAGAAAGGCAGACAGATCAAAACCACTGCAAGTTGGACTGGTACAGCAAACAAAAAACACGCTCAAACATACAATTTCTCTCTGATACGGTGGGTATTTGTGGGAGCCGTGTTACCCGGTTGCACGGAAAAAGCTCACTCAGCCCTCCACTGCCACTCACTGAGCCTCAAAAATCTTTTCCTTGTAGCCAAAAGTGAATTGGAACTGACTTGCTGGAAAGGAAAGGCACGAAAATGAGTAGAAAATAGTACTGACGGAATGTGAACACGTAGATGAGTCTCCTCGTGTGTATCTTTTTATACCATCAGTACTAACAATAACGTGGGACCACCACTACCACATTATAATCGTGGCACATACATAGACCATGCCCGCTGCTCCCAGAATCATGCGACTTGAGCCTAAGAAAGGTAGCATTCTAAATATTAATATGCCACATTTTGAGAACCCCTATTGTATTCATAATGCATTATGTGGAATTAATAAAATCCGTAAAGATTTTACTATAGTTGATGTTATATAGCACCATATGACTTTCACCGCTTTCACCGTTAAAATAACGTGCTCAGTTGTGTGATACTCTCTCACACATCTGCTGTATTGCTCACATGTGCATGCTTATGAGCCAGAGAGAGCCAAGGCAAGAAAGGAAAATAAGTGGGTCGAGATGTAGTGCGCATCCCATCCGGAGACATCCGACAATGTAGACTCAAGACCTTTTCTACGATGAGGCAAGCTTTTCTGTTATACCTACATGTTCAAACAAGCAAACCCTTTGGTGAGGTTCACTGAGCCACTAAACTCTACTGTAGGCTCACATACGTACGTTTATTTTGTTTTCATCCACTTTCACAACGATGAGTTGATGCTGACTGGTTATATTTGGTGTTAATTACTTCACAAAACGAGTTAGTTGAAAATAATCGTAATGGAAATAAGGAATGACTCATGATGTGAATACATTAGTGATCGTGGTCGGTTCTGTTGGTATCGCAGTTGTAAGTTAGCACAATTCGTAGAAAAAAAACATCTTTTTGTGCTTACATCGAGCTTTGCTGGAGAATCAGTCACTCAAAACCATGGATTGAGCTATACTATTATCTGTCATACATTTGCCATTTTAGCTATTTGTCAACTTGGAGGCAGTAGCATGTACTCATTCCTGTACCTTTTTAAATTTAACACTTGATTTCACCGATTTAAGGGTGGGAGGAATATAGAATATTCACCTTTCCCCTACGTAGCACTCGTTCTAGACTAGCTTCATGAAGCAGAAGTGATCCAGTGCAAAATGTCATCTGTAAAAATCGTCCCTAACGATTTGATGTCATTCTCATCTTAGTATTGATCTCCTTTTATTTGTATGCTAAAAAATCCGTTGATTAAAAGAAACTTTAGTCCACATGTTAACCATTGGATGTATGTACGAGCATAAAAAAGGATATTGAGTATTTCTAATTCCGCTTTTAATAGAAAACAGCATGAGTTTTTTGGCATTCGTTAAAAGTAATTTCATGGAATCATGCCGGTAAACAGCCCTTTCCGAACTGAGCAAATATTTCAAAGCGATGCACAGCAATAAGCTTACAGGGGACATTCGTTGATTTTTAGAATTATCTGGACTCTCCGTTTAATTTCAAAGTTTATGCATTCTCAACATAATACACCTTAGAAGTTGCCAAGTTGTACCAGTACATAAAAAGGTATGGAAAGCATAAGCTCTTCTTGTTTCGTACCAACCATAAAATTTTGCCGTCTTATTGCATACAACTGCAGTTTAGGAAGCGTCGATACACACGTAAGTAATAATAATATTGCTTTTATATGATGCATTCAAGCATTCAGTTTTCAAAGAATTTTTTTGTTAGCCTACCCTTTTTT
>VICI01000777.1:0-30428 GCA_019593645.1 Akabosia matsudoensis
AAAATCACAAAGCCACATTAATTATGAGTTAATTAAATGATTATAGATAAAGGTTGAATGATTTCAAAATTGCATAATATGCATGAAAAGGTGTGGAAAAATATTTAATTTATATTTAATTGAGATTTGGAGTTTTTCATTCAATTAAAAAAAAATATTTTAGATCGATTTTTTAATAATTTAAAGTCTCAAAATATTCAATGTGACATGTGAAGTGAAAGTATCTGTAATCTTATTCATTTGGTTTTTTTAAATGTCAAAGACGTTATACTTTTACGCCCTTATCACACAGACAAAGTTAAGAGTTCATCCAGTTCACGTTTATTTTATTTGAAAAGAAATATCCGTTTTCTTAGCTTGTGCTCTGTCTGTCTGAATTAAAAAACAGACTTGTGATAAAGCCTCTCTTATCTAATAGTCATGCCTATAAAACCCATCTTTTTTAAGGAAGTTTACATCTACTCCTTTCTGATAATAACAAAAAAACTTGATTAGTAATTTTTTAAAGCCGTTGCAATATGATTATATCATAACTGATTAAAAATATTTTAAAAAAAGAGGTCTTTTCAAGAGAGCAAGAATCAAAGCAATTTTATTTTACTATTCAATATTATAACATATTTTTATATATATGAATACATGTGTTCATACCGACTGACAAAAATTCATGTAACGAACATCATGAGAAATACATTTTAATTTAGAGCATGTGTGTGGACTTTTAACCCGCCGTTTTCTTTTCGTTGCTCTCCCACCCACCTACATAATATTCATCAGGAAGGATGGGATCCTTGTTTCGATCCAAAAAAAATATATATGTATACCAGCCCTTAATATTTTATACACGATCCCTATCTCATGATATACATAACGGTTGGAGTGAAATGTGTAACAGTCAATTTTTATTTCAAACTCATCCGGTGGAAGTCACCATCCTTTTAAAAGAAAAAAACTAGTTCTCAGGCTTTAAAACACCTATCCGTATCCGTAAGTATCTATCCGTTATGTGTATAAATATATTATTAGGTCATGAATTTTGGAAATAGATTTTCACGATTTTCGAAAGAAAAACCTTTATAGCTGAGCTATAGATTGTTTTTGAGAAGTATTCCAACAGTTTAAAAGCAGAAAGAAATGTCTTCATTCATTCTTACCTTGCACATGAGTATCTTTTTCAAGGAAACATTATAAAATATGATGCTGTTGTACAGGTAACAAAGTAGAATGAAAAAAACATACCTGCAAAACACAATACATTTTCATAAGAAAACACTGTCCGCCGCAACAAACCCAACCACCACATGCTAAGGATCACCACCAGCACGGTCTCGCGCTATTTCTTCAAAAAAGGTTGGTTTGCAGCGAACTCAAAGAAGAAGGAAAACTTGTTCTGGAGGGGTTAATGAAAAATATGGTTAAGGAACATCTAGTGTCTAGAAAGAAGAACCCGAGCTTGGTAGTCTTGTTGTGAACGACTCATCAACCCTCGCCCGCCTTCTCTCTTTCTTTTTGCCTTTGTATCTAAAACGACGTAGTGATAATCATGATGATGAGGCTTCTCTTCTGACCGAAAAGACCAAAATTGCTTAACATCTGCACATGTTCATGTCTTTTTCTTCTTAGAATCCGTCACTTTTAAAATATGAATGAGATTTTTATTTGTGTTGATACTGCGACGCAAAAAAAAAACATGCAGAAAATTTGTTTCTACTTCGGATAGGAAAATTTAAGTTTTGAAGGACTTTTGTATTTTATATGAAGAAAAAGTGTTTTTATCGTACAAGTAAAGATAAGGATCAACGTGATTGTCGGGATATAATTTAACAGCTTGAGAGGTTTGCTTGAAGGTACTGGGCTAAATGTGTGCTTGAATGGAGGATACTATCATGCATATAAAAAAATTAATAAGTTATGAGATAGCAAAAGGGAGAGAGAGAAGGGTGATGGTACGTTACTCTTAATAATTTTGCCCTTGAAAATAATGCTCAGAATAACTTTTTTTTAGCAGGACGGTGTTGAAACTAAAAAATTCTTAAGAATAGACGTTTTAGGTAGATTTGTTTGTTTTCCTTGTGTCTCATACGAAAAGTCCACTTGACATTGTTGGTAGAATGTGGAAAAAAGGGTTATGGTCTTGAAACGAAAATTACGGATTTTTTTTGTATTGTCATTATCGCAAAAAAGCGCTGGCACTTGTCTCACACTTGTTCACTATAATCACTTCTTTTTTAAAAATTGATTGTTTTTTTTGTGGTTACAAGAACGCGGTTAAAGCGTTCAAAACAAAGAAAATTGATTTTGTGATCACAGAATTGCTAATTTTGTTTTTGATTCTTATCGAAATAAAGGAAAGATGGGGAGTCATGCGTGACGGAAGAAATTATTAAATTACAAATTGGCTGTGGGTTGGATTTGTACACTGAAAAGTTAGACTTGAAAAGATAATGTATATTATTTTTCCGTAATGATTATAATGGCATTGAAGTTGGTAAACGGAGAAAAATGATGTGGCACTATTGACATTTAATTGGATATCCGTAGATAATTTACATAGTAGCTGTTTTAACAGGGTTTCTATTTTAGCGAGAAAATTGATAAGAGTTTGTGTGGTCATTATGCACAAGTATATAGGAATTGCAAAAAACACCTCCCAAACCACGTGACATTTGTATATTATAGGAGGAGGTGATAGCTTTTGGGCTACTCATCCACAGATATTTATATTTTAAAGTAGATTTTCCCCGTAAATCTAAATTCATTTGAAATGATTATGAGAATATCCGTAACGGACACCGCATTTTTTTTAAATCATGCCATTAAAAGCTAATTACCAGTGTCAAGATTAAAAGAATTGTTTTCACTTCATTCTTATCTTCCATTTTAAAGGCAATACTGCGGTTTTTCTAGTCACAAGTTGTCTCTGACATGATAGCTTTACCAACTATAATATGAGTATAATTCGCAGTTATGCAAAAGTAAAAAAATCATGATTCTTTTAAAATGCTAAAATTATATGCACATTCATATGGTAACCATTAAACTTCTTTTTTTTGCTAAACAGGATACGAAGATTATAGCTTGTTAGCAAGATTATAGAATGACTTCATCGAAACTAAACTTCTTTTTTTATGAATATCAATGTCTAACAAGTAGTGTTTTTTTGTTAATCAACTTGTCATGTTTTATTCCATAACGGATGACTTTATATTTTGTGCCTTATGGCATGGCATGTTCATGACTTGAAAAAGGGAAAAAAAGTATCCAAAAAATAATAACATATTTATCAGCTTCTTAAGGCAACTTATCTTTTTTTCTTTTCATATAAATTACAATTACTCGATTAGAGCAAAAAAAAAAATCTTAAGGCAATGTTAAACATGTTTAGGAATATATCCGTTGCTAGTTATGACTTAAGTGTCAATTTGATGACGATAGTAGCTAATTAAATGCGAGACTTTTTTTGTACATGGGTGCAGAGTGCAGACTGGGCCACCCATTCTAAAAAAATGCCCAAAAAAAGTTTTATTTTTTTAAGAGAGGGTGGATTAGCTAAAGACAAAAAAAAAGAAAGAATGACATCCTTTACTGGCCGATAAGACCTGCCTTAATGCCCTAAAACTTGGTTCAAGAACGAATCAGATTTTAATATGAAGAGCAAGTACATTCGTTCCGCGTGTGATTTTTTTTTCTTCTTGCATGTGTCCATTCACATTAAAATCTGATTGATAGATTTAACTGAATTATAAGGGGACGTTTTCTTTGGAAGCTGAATGAGCCGAAACAATTAGTAAAAGACATGTGTACTCGCTGACTTTTTTCATGGAAGACTCAGCGCATTCGTGGTCCCGTTACAGGTTCCTTTTTTTCATGAAACTGAATATGAAATTGCATCCATAGCACTCACAAAGAAAAATATTTAATACCTATGTTGAATATTATATTTTAATGTATAATACCTAAATACATTTAACAAACAAATAAACACGTTGTTTTTGTATTTATTTGACAGATAAGTCCAAAAAGATTTTTTTGGATTCAGCGAAAGATTGCCAGATACAAAGTGGAAGTGGCTGGGGAAGTGAAGAGAGAGAGAGAGAGAGGAAAAAATTGATTCGTTTTGAATTGTTGAACATGTATACAACACAGACAATTAATAGCATTTCAGCAGCTGCAGACTCGACAACAAATTATGTTACACCTTTAACAGAGTCGTGCTCCGACTCCGAATCAGATAATATTAATATGGTTAATAAGCGATCGGCCGTGAATCCATCTCATCCTAGTAATCTTTCCTCTAAACAAGCCAACCGAGCTGTCAGCCAGTTTACATCTGTCAGAGACCGAGTCAACAACAACGGCCTAGTCCAGGACAAGCCGAGTGACAGTATTAGCACAGGAACAGAACCTCCCAAAGGGGACGACGACAGCGACTGGTTGAGAGTCATGGAAGCAAGTCCAAAGTGCTCCAGTGGTCCACAGAGCCCTGACTCTGAGGGGGAGAAGAGGCGAGGTCGACCGAGGTCGGATGTGGTCATGAGTCTTATCATGCAAGGCTCATCCTCCCCGAGTTCCATCAAATGCAACTACTGCGGAAGGGTGTTTCCGAGGGAGAAGTCCCTCCAGGCTCATCTTAGAACGCATACGGGCGAGAAGCCGTACGTCTGCGACTTTCCCGACTGCGGCAGGGCCTTCACGCAAAGCGGTCAGTTAAAGACTCATCAACGACTGCATGCTGGGGAGAAGCCCTTCGTTTGCTCTCATGACGGGTAAGAAAAAATTTTCAGTAGTTTTTAATGTTCTCATAGAATAGCATGAATCATTTTCATACATCCGGTTTCCTAGAAAAACAGCGTGGCTGGTAAATGTTCCATGAAAAGTTTTCATACGTCGCCATTTTCTGTTTAATGTACAGAGCTAATGCATAATGTGTACAAGAACGGAAGACAAGAAATTGTTGACATAGAATTGTGTTTTCCCAACTGACGTAAATGTGGAGTGACCAGGCTATAAACTTATGTCTCCTCAGTTTTTTTTTCATATTACAAACAATGAGTTTGGACTTTATGTGCAGTTTTTTGAGTCGGCAGATAAGGGGATCATGACCAGTTAAATTATCATGTTGATCGGTAGTTTACACAAGTTTTTAAACTTTTTTCAAGCAGGAGCAGTGGACTCTCTAGCATCTGATAGCAAAACGAATTCGGTATTCAAAATTTCGTTCTTGAAAAGTTGTTGTCGACTCCAAAGCGGGTTACATATTTGAAGGAAAAAACAAACATAATGAATCATGATAAGCATTTTGTTTCTCACTCCGGAAACACATAAACAGAATTGAAAATTTATTCATAAAAAACGGATTAAATTTTGTGGAGTGGGTGGAGAACAAAGAATTGTAAGCTGTCTCATATCTTATCTGTGTATGCACCACACTACTAAAATTATTCATCGAGAGATCTACCTCCACAGATTGCTCATACAAAAATAGTAGGTGTCAATATACTTGGTTGTTTATCAATATTTATTCTGATCTTGACAAAGTTTTAGTCTGAAACGAATTTTGATAAGGACATTTAAAAAAGCAGTTTTTTGTTGTATGCAGATGCACCGTTCGCTTTACCCATGCAAACCGACATTGTCCTCACCATCCTGACGCTATCTTGAAGAGATCTAATGATTGTGTCTTGCGACCGGTTATCAATAATGATACTGCTCAAGGGGAGCAAATTAAGCAGTGGCTTGATAGGTAAGATACATTTCTTAGCTAAGTAACTGCGCCGACGTAGCTACGTAAAACCCGGTAAATTTGTAACAAAGTTTGAATTGACATTTTAGATACCGAAAGGATCGTGAACTAGCTGCGAAAGCTCTTGTCTCAGCGGCTCCACCAAAACCTCGGCAAGCCAAGAAACGAAGTCCTTCAGAAAAGTCAGGAAAGTTAAATGACAGCTTTTACGAAGACGACAGCGATGGGAGTATCGAGATTGTCAAGAGGAAACGATATGATTCCTTGAGCCGAAGTGAACAAAGTGGGGACGAAAGATGTTCCTCTGTTATTACACCAACACCGCCTACAAGTCGTAAACTGACCAGCTTGACCGTACCAATTTCTGTCCAGCTTTCACCACCAGCCAGCGATGAAAACGTTTGCGTCCATCCCGAAACTAAACAAAGGTATTATGCAAACCATGCAGGTTACTTGTATCCCAGTGGGGACAGTGCTGTAAACTCTTACCCAACACCAATCAGTATGACCAATAGCACACCAAGTAATCCTTCAGGTCTAAGCCAATCGGTAACCCCAATGGGAACTAGTTTCCAGAGCAACTGCATTAGAGCCCACCAAGGGCTCAACACTCCTAAATCTTCTCAGCAGTGGTCACAGCGTACCAGCGGCTTTCCCCGCGACTCTGTTGACAGCACCCACAAGCCGGCTAAATTGAAACGACGCTGGCTGGAAGCCGCTTTGGAGCAATGCAATGACGACGACATTCGAAACACATCTGCCCCGTCTGGCGTAAGCAGTGATAACAATCATTATGACATTTACATTAACAATAATACCAAAATCAACTATTCATCATCACACAATCAAGACAATCATCATCGTCAGTACGACAACTTGCAGTTGCACTATCAAGTTTCTAATGTTAAGCAGCCGCGGCCCTCATCAACTCCTCAAAATGCATCTACAACAAGTATTACCACGCATGAGGATGGATTTTATTACACGAATGGTACTCCTCCGTCGTCAGTACGCCCCTCTGTTCTTGTTATGGCTCGGTCAGCTTCCAGCAGTCCAAGTCCATCTAGACTATCAAACGAAACAAACGACACTCTTGCAGCAGCAGCAACTTTACTTAACATTAGTCATATCATCAAATCAGAATCTATTTCGGCCGCAGGTTTCCGTTAACGCGAGAACAATCAAATTTCCTCGTTGTGCTACGTTTTTGCTAGTTTTGCACGGTTACTCTTGTTTTTTTTTTCTTCTTAGTCCAGAATAGGTAATATAAAATAGTGTAGCTATTGTAAATTTAAGAAACAAATATTATTCATGATCTTCAGTCCAACTCAAACATGCCAGATAATCAAACGAGTACGCTTATTATACTTCTTACAATGAATGATCCCAAAATCTGAAACATATTACGCTTCAGATTCCTCCCCCATTTTAATGGGGGAAGAATGTTCTCAATATGTACCAGTAAAGGAATATACAAGGGATACACGAAAGAAAGATGTAACTTGAATACGCTTATTGTTATACAACTTATGGGAAATATTGTGCCGATATTATTTATAATGTAGGATTTGACAAAAAAAGAAATCGGTATCTTTTACATAACTTACTGTCAACCGTTTTTTACACCAGGGAAAAGCTATCACAGTTTTTTTCAGTACAATAAACTTGAACGAGAGAGGTAAAGGTAAAAAGGAAAATTCGTTTAGAATTGACTCCATATCTCTGAATGAAGATGTTATGCGTAATGACCATTTTTGTTTTTGAACTCTTAAGAGTCTTGTTAGTATGCAGACTTTAAAACATGGACAGGGAAGAAAGCTAAGATTTTTTTTGTTGACTTGGACATTTGTACCATCTTTTTGTAGTCACTTAAATACAATATATATAATTTCATTTAAAAAATAGGTTATTCTTGTCAGTTTTTAGAATGACATACAAAAAACTGATCACTTTTGCTGTGAATTTACTTAAAACGTTGATACCCGTGTACGTGGAAACAAATACAATCAAAACTATATACAATCAATCAAAACGCTTGTTATAAAAGTACATAGAATAGTATAAAAGAAAAGAGATAACAAATTTAATCAAAGATTTATCCATCAGGCTACACCAGGTTTGTAGCCTGCCCTTTATTACCGGTAAAATACAACTTATAGTTTGTACTACTTTGTCAGTAAGTATTAATAGTCACCAAAAACTATGTCTAAAAATGTGTTTTAAAAGAAAAAAAACATGATATTCAAATCTTATACTTCGACATGCATTTAAGTGATGGAAGAAAAAACTTACCAATTGTTAGAAGGTGTGGGATTTTGTATTAAAAATATGTAGCTGTATAAAGAACAAATTTATATTACCTCACAATTGTATATAATGGACAATCATACGCACGTGAATACGAATCAAATGATGTTTACGATGTTCCTGTATTAGCATTGTAAAGAAAACAATCAAACTGAACTGTTGACAATCGAAACAACAAGTTTCAAACTTCAAAAAGCACTATATATTATTCTGATTGTGAATAATACCAAAAAATATTAAAAAATATTATGAAAAAAGTACAAGTTTGCCTACTTATTTGAAGGATGTTCTTCACAGAGAAAATCTCACGTTTCTTTAATTGAGGTGCAAGTGGAAACCTTTTGAAATTAAAGAACCTTCTGATTAGACCTAATCTCGACTACGAGCTTCTTTTGTGTACCTTTAAAATTTCAGGCTTGGTTCACCATCTGCATGAAAATGCAGATGTGATCCAAGCTGCGAACCACGTTTCTTTTAAACGCTCAATTAACTTCCATTCCAGTTTATATTGGATTTAGAGCTTAAAAAGTTAAAAAAAATAACAACATAAAAGAAAACCTATCACAGCTATGCTTGTTTTACTACGAAAGTGAATGAAAGTAATAACAAACCCTAGTCTGTTTCAAAGTGCCCCAATTTGTAATAGACTGCAATCAGAGCATTCTTTTATTGCAGAATAACATGCTACGTCAAGCAAACAAAGATGCCTCGCCAAATTTATCATGAAAATGTTACTTAACATTTTATTATTATTCAGGAGAACCAAATAGAAGTACAGAAAAAACAGATATCAGCTACTCGGTCCGTGCTGAAAAGCTGGATATCGACTGTAAACCGCTTCCATGAGCGGTGGTGCTTCTGATGCGCACACAATAGCATTCTGTTAAATGACCCGCTATTCACTTAATTTTTATGCTATCATTTATTAACAGCTTCAAAACATGCAATCAAGCTTTATTTTTTAACCGACAATTATCTCAGAAACGCTTGTAGAAAAAAACGTAAATATTTCTCGGGGGACACTCATTATTTTTGCCAGTCCAACAACGTACACACAAAAATTGTGTATGAAAAAAAAAACCGGATAGTATTGATTTCCAATGGGCTTCCTTGTAGAACTGTTCTGACGTGACAAAGTGGACTAAATAAAAATACGTGCTATGAATACTCTCAACCGAAAATACATCTGAAAAACAGACAACAAATGTACATGCACAGAGCCATGAACAGTTTATTTTAACACTAAAGCCAGTGATAGAAAATTGTAGGATTGGAAAATTTGGAAAGGGCTTGATAAATAGTCAAAAACTAATAAAGATGGAGATGAAACAGAATCGGAAGGAGTAGCGAAATACGATTAACCTAAAAACTTTATCCCGATGAACCGTTAGACACTAAGTAATACTGAGTCAAACAAATACTGAGTAGTTTCAACCAAGCCGAACACTAATAGAAGCATGAGGCGCTAACATGTTAACTGTATAAAACGCTAATCAAGGTAACCATAAAGCACAAACAGATTATACTGAAGCTAAACATGTTAACGTATTCACAAAACGGGTCATCTGTTTTTCTGAGTTTTTGCCTGGATAGACGAACAGAGAGACAGAAAACCACGACAAGACTAGCGACTTAGGAAAAGATAGTTTTTATTTTTCTGTGTTGAAAAGTATTTTTGAGACTGCATGGGGTACCTATACGACGATTTGATGACATTAGTCATGAAGAACCTATACCTCGTTCTTCTGTAGGAAAATGTAACCTGAAGGGTTAGAGCAAATCGGGTACAATGTGTTTTAATGAAAGCTTTCGACTAAGAAAAGAACTATCTTTTTTTGATGACCATGTCACACCTAACTTTTATAACTGACATGGACAAGGAAAAACTAGGAAATATCCAATCAATGAATGAAAATGTCCATAAAAGAAAACAGGCTTAACTGACCGTTCTGTTAACGTGTTTTTCGGGATATCTTGTTCAAGACTTTTTGTTTTGCAAAGTTTTATGCAATCAGAAAAATCTGGAAAAGTTGATTGCATGAAGAGTGCACAGTTTTGTTTTTGGATAGTCAAAGTTAGGGACGGTTTGATATTACCATGACTATAAAAAGCAGCAAGTTAAAAGTAACAACGTCGCCATATTTTCAGGCTATAACACAGGAAGCCGTAAAGCATTTTAACTACATTTCGTGGATATGCACAAAGAGAATGAAGTATAAACGTTGAGAGAAAGCATGACACACAGTTTAGTCTGTTGGGTGCCGTTACCTTGGAATGTACTCCATGCCAACGGCGGCTCCATGTTTCTTTGCTGGTGTTTTACGCTCTGGCTCGCGTTTTGTTTTTTCTCCAACCTGGACTGCCTGTCATCTTATATGAAAACTACTGAAACGGGTGAAATATTAAAGGCAATTTTATTGCCGTACAAAATTTAAATTTGTGGCACAGTTCTTGAAAATATCAAAAATAGTTGGGAAAGTTGTTAACTTTAATTTTTACGGATGTATTACTTTGTGGGCTCAAATTATCTGTTCGAGACAATATGGTTATCAGTTAAAGACCATTGATTTTTCATATGAAGAAATTTGTTGTTTTGTTATGGTGAATGTTGGGAAAAGCAAGACAACAGTATTTTGAAGCGCCATTGGTAGTTGGCATTGATTTGCTTCCTTTTCATTATTTTGTGAAAGTTTGTGAGAAATGTGAACAGAAGAAAAGTTATGATGTGTTGTGTAACTTGCTGTAAAAGCATGCGTCTCTAAGCGCAACCCAAACAGGTTACCAGAGGAAGTTTTAATTTTGCAAATGCATAGTAAAAATGTAGCGCTCATTAATAATTAAGTGAAAGTTTGCTTTAAAAACATGGCTGGGTAGCGAACATCATACGCCATGTAGTTTTTGGTTGTTTCAAAGTTTTTAATTTGGAAAAAGTGTGTGCAGAAATACAAAAAAAAACTTACTGGACTCCCCAATGGATGACTTCACAGTTCCAGGAAGTCTCGTTGGCCAATCAAACGCTGAACCAATCACGATTCAAGCGAGCTACAACAAAATCTCAGAGAATCTTCGCCGTGTTGCCCCAGCACAATTTCAGTGCACTGTGTTCTGTGGAGGAAAACGGTGTAAATATGAGTCCTCCACGTTTTGGGGGGCCGAGGCTTGTGCCATCAATGGAGTTTACTCCCACTGGTAGCTACCAAATTTCATTAGTTTATCATTTCTCTCAAGAATTTCGTAATAAAATATCATTTCCCTCTATGTTTTAAGGATAACTGACGATTTAATTGCTATGACTCGACTGAACACTGCCCAGATTGAAGAATTTGACGTGATTGGCCAATTTCACACGTAAGCTCGTCTAATGTATTCCATAAACTAACATTTGAAACGACTTCGCTTGTCTGTCAAAATCCGTCGAGCCTCTCTGCATGCGTCAACTTTCTCCTATAAAATATTATCAGCTAATATCCAGCTTAATAAGTAAATTATACGTATTTTGTCACATTTCCTACTAGTTTTTTAATCGGAAGTTATAGGTTACATGTTTACGCTAACTTTTTGTGTCTACCATCCATTTTCCCTCATGCTTTTTTCCTCATTTCTTTTCCTCCTGAGCTTTCTCTACGTAACCATTTCCTCTCTGGAACAACCTTCATCGAAAGTAAATTTTCCTTGTCACAAACCATCTTACCACACAAAAACAAATCGAAATGACTGCGTCATTACATCACGCTTCTCAAGGAGTACATTACTATTTTCTGCAAGAAAAATGAGCTGCTTTTTTAGCCCTCGCTGCAGCGCAACCAAAAAAGGCACCATTTACTGCAAACCATCCGGTCCATTGCACTTACACACACACACTGCAAACCGTATTCATATTAGTGTCCCTCCTCCGAAACAGAGAAACATTAACTCTGTCAATTATTGAATGCATAATTGTCAAATTATGTGTCATTTCATTGGCCAAACTTGACCATTTCCTTTATTGCAAATTTATTACCTGGAGGGATCATGTATTTGAATTTATTAAAAGATTACATGGCTTTGACCTTTTTTATATTTTACAATAAAAAGCAGCCGGTTTCATATGCTTATGCATATGCTACCTAGTTTGTTTGTCAAGGCAATTGAGTGTGACATATTTTCTCTTTCAGACTGGGAATTAAGTCGGTGATAAATCTGCAAGTACCTGGGGAACACGCAAGTTGTAGTTTGTCGCCTCTGCACCCAGGAGGTTTTGCGTATGATCCGACTCTCCTCATGGACAACGGAAGTAAGACAACAGCACACACAAATATACCGGCTTGTTTGCTAAAAAATAGTATTAGTAGTGCTACCTATAATGCAATACGCGACAAGGTCTACCGCGTTTGCAGCTATGCATCATTCGTACTTAGAGCAAAAACCTTCAGAAACAATCTACACAGACGGATTTCTCGGTGAAAGCTCATAAAACTAAAAGATTTTGCATTAGAAGTGAGCCTGACAAAGATTTTCATTTTATGGTAAAACTGGACGGTTATTTCTGATAATCTAGACAGGAAGTTAAGTTTGTTACGGGGTGAAAGCTCAAGAGATTTATATTACATTTTTTGTAGACGAGTTTTTAGGTACTAAATTAATATGTTCGTTGGGATTTGTGTTTCTTAAAAATGAATCGAACTTTAATAGTAGGTTTTTGTAATCAAAACGGAAGTGGATTTTTGTAACGCGACTCTCGCTCCATGAGAGGCCCTGAGAATGCATGAACTCTCCGGTGACTCCAGCGCACGTTAATTTGCGTGGAAACTTGCTTATGGAGTTGTACTGTATATGGAAAGCTAGAACAACTTAGTTGTTTAATGAATATTAATAAAGATAGGGATCATCTGACTTTCATTTGCATGGGTAATTTTAAAGAACTACTTTTATGAGTTGCTTGCTAGACATTTACATTACCACCGATGTTGCCTCCTCAGCGTCCTTGTTGGTATTCGACTTGAAACAGCTTGAAAAAGGCTCGAAATAATGATGTGGTTGAGAATCAGCAAGACGAGTTGATATGATCACGCCTAAACTTGATATGGCATATGAATGAGGCCGAGTTAGGAGGGTCAATGCTATAAAGAAGTATTGCGAAAAAAACCAAAAATGTGTACTTTGCTTTCTCCGTGTGTGCGCACTTCTGGTTAAACTTGTGGGAAGGTCCAGAAATGATTTTATTATTATTTAATTTCACAGTTTATTTTTATAATTACGCTTGGAGAGACTATGCAGAAGCCTCCCTTGCCCATTTACTAGACATGGTGAAAGTACTGTCCTTCGCGGTTTCTCAAGGAAAGGCTGCCATCCACTGTCACGCCGGCCTTGGACGAACCGGTGTGCTAATTGCTTGCTACTTAGTGTACGCCGCACGACTCCGAGCCAATGATGCGATCCGCCTGGTTCGCAACAAAAGGCCCGGCTCAATTCCCAGTCGTCTTCATATTTTGTGCGTACAACAGTTCGAGCAGTTTATCCTTCCAAATTGTATCATCTACTGCAACCGGGACATTCTCAAAGACAAGAAATTACAAGACTTTACCCTACAACAGTATTTGAAAAGACAAAAGTTTATTCTTCACGGCCGAGAGTGCAAGACTCTTCGACACATACCAAAGGTGAGTACGATTTTTTAAAAGCTTTAGTATCTTCAGGTAGGTTTTTTTCGTTTGTGTAAACACGTCAATCACATGCATTTTTCATGGTTCTCTGTTAGATATTAAATGTGATTTGCGAAAGACTACTCATACTGTGTGGACAGCCGCCTGTGTTGCCGCTTACGCTTGACGACGACGATGAGCCGCTTCCAATAGCTGGTACGCCTGATACCATCGCCTCCCCCGATGGAATTGGCACACTCGCTGGGGATGGATCTATGTCGCCAAAAAGTGATTCTCAACCACCTTCATCTTCCAACAGCTGCATTATGGACAGCAGGCTTGTAAGACATAAAAATCCCTATTTCTTTAATATTCAAGCATACGATTAGAGGAGGTGTACTTTTTGTACATAATCAATTCAAAATTCAGCTTCATGTCAATACTAAGGAGGCTCTTAAGCAATATCTTATAGTGTCCACTCATTTCCTGCGCAAAACATGCATGAAATGATAGTGCGCTCATTATTCGCATCCAAAATAGCAATCATGGCGATTAATAACAAAAAAAAAAATTGTGAGTAAAAGTGTTGACTTCCTTCCTTATAACATTTTGTTCCCTCTTGGCATGACACACTTAGGTAGAATCACATCGTAAAAAATGGCCATCATCTTGTCATACCGCTCATCCTTAATGCATCCCTATTGACATAAAAAGAAAAAAATGGCAAATACCGCCATTCCTCCTTCGTCGAACAACTAGTTTTTTGGATAGGGACTAGAGACTGGTTTGAGTTCAAGCCTCAACTTTGGAGAAAAATGTATACCTTCTGTAGAGATATTAAGAATGTTGCTTTATTTAACTATTCCCCGTGTTGATAATAAAATAGAGACCGTCACTTTATTTCTTTTTGTAAAAAAATTGTGTAGGGGCATTGAACGACAACCACTTGCTAACACTGGTAAGAAAAGACGCTAAAACTAGTAGTTTTACCAATGCCTTAGCTGTAAATATTTTGTGTGCTGCTTTCTTCAGTGTTGCCTACTTCTTTTTCTCTCTCCCCGTATTAGCAGAGGTCCATATGTGATAGGTTTTTGTATGCAAAGTGAACGAATGAAAAGACAAGCTGGCGAAGAAACATGAACAAAAAAATATCTAGGGCAAATTGACAATTTTTTTAGAAAGTAGACTAAAATTTCAGGTATGCAAGCTTTTAAGCTACAGCTGAAGCTCAACATTTCAAAAATGGATTTCTCACCAGCGAAGTAGAACAAAAATGTGTATTCACAGTACTATGACTAGGTGAAAAGGTAGTGTTTTGTTACTACGACTTAGTTTTTACATGGGTAAAGCTTTGCAACCTTGTACAAACAGAAAAAGCAAGTCTTTCATATGTCATAATAACACAAACTTACGCACTCTTTGAAAACCACCAACTTTCCTCTATCCTAAATGATTTCCGAGCATGACAAACAGTCGAATTTAGTCTTAGTATTTGATGCATATGAAAAGTAGGCTGTTTATTAGGCTATCAACTATAAAACTCCAGAAGTGTCACTGCATACGTCACACTTTTTCTCTGTTAGTCTGCAAAGAAAGTTTTTTTTCTGATATGACGAGTGGTCGATTAAGTCATGCAATATTACTATCGATTCCCATCGTTCGTATCTGCTTTTGTACTATTTTTGGGTGAAACCACATTTCCCTTTTATCATTTGTTTCTTGCTTTCTCCCTGTCCCTCCTGAGAAACAAAATTATGCAGGGGCTCTAGTTTCACCGTGAAAATAGAAAATCCGCCGGTGAAAGCCCTGTGTATTATGTCCAGTACAAAAGCCTTTTATTCTTATCAATGGCTGTGAGTAACCAAAGGCTCCGCTTTTTCATCTAGATATCATTTACACCTTCATTAGGATAATTGCGTAATTTAAAAAAAACAGACAGAGTTGATAGAAAAATACTTCTAATTAACTTTCCTTGTTGTTTGGCAAAAGGCAAACATGTGTGGATGGATAGTACAGGACTTGCACTTGTACATGTTTTCCCCAGGGCAGATGACAAGTATCAGTTAGTATGGCAAAGCTGACAGTAATGACCATGGAACATAATGACGATGATAAATATTGGGTTACACAACCAACTACTCTCTCGTCGTATTAACGTTTTTTAACCGAGTTGGGGAAAAGTGGGCCAGTATTAATAGATGCTTAAGTGTGTTGCGTGTTTTAACGAAACGGTTTAGATGCACCATGCGGTTTGATTCCTGTTTGAACTGTAATCAAGACAAAATGGTA
Source organism: Akabosia matsudoensis (assembly GCA_019593645.1). Taxonomy (NCBI): domain Eukaryota; kingdom Metazoa; phylum Arthropoda; class Collembola; order Entomobryomorpha; family Paronellidae; genus Akabosia; species Akabosia matsudoensis. The sequence continues at coordinate 15,961 of VICI01000777.1, forward strand.
TTTATGAACCGTGTAAATTGGTTTTGTGTATGTTGTTTTGTGATAGCAACTTGGGGATAAGCCATATAAGCCTGAGGAAGTCGTCCGAGCTATACTTTCAGATCATGTTAATATGGCCGAAGGTCTGGCGAGATACGTGCGACAGTATCGATTAGAGTTAAACCACAAAGGGCTGGGCGCGTGGACGCGGTTGGCAAACGAGAAAAATTTGTATGTTCTAACAGCTCTCCTATTCTACTGGTTGGAGCACCTACGAGTCGCTCTGTTCACAAGTGAAGAATTGACAACGATTGTCCTCCACGCGCCAGAGCCGCGAACAATCCTCATGAAGCTTCCCCTGGAAATTTCAACCACGATTGACTACGTTCTTCATTTTGTGGCAAATCTGGAGCCTGAGAAGGACGCACTTGAGGGGACGTTGAAACGACTGGCGGCCGCGATTACACACAGAGTAGTGCCAACTGTCACGGACATAATTATATATCAAGGGTTTCATAATTACATACCAGACAAGGGTACAATTATTATCACTATTGTACAGGAAATGATATTTTCAATACTATTTCTTTTAAAACGAAGTTTTATAGTGATATTTTGTTTTGCAGGAAGGGCTCGAAAGCTAAATGATGGAACTTTAAATAAACTGATGACAGCTTTGTATGGGATTGTGCACATTCACAATGACAACTTGATACCTCCCCCGGAGCCGGAACATAGGCCCATTGGAGCAGCTAGAATGGAAGAACAAGCCAGGTTAGAAGCTGAACGTGCTGCAGCAGTTTAATATAACAACGAAAATATTCAAACATCGACCTCAGTACCTTTTTTTAAATGAATTCTTTCTTTTAAAAGTATCAACTGAAAAAATGTGAAACCAATGGCACATTTAACAGAGATAAACTATCGAGCTGTAACAAAAAATACCTTTACGCCCAATTGAAAATGTGTTGACGCATTTTTATTTTGGACATTTTAGTGATTTTTTGACATCCAAACAAAAAAACTAATCCGAGCCTTGATAAAAAAAATGTAACTCAATTGTGATTTTCAAGTTAGATATAAAAGAAAATATGTAAAGTGCACGTCCAGTGCTATTCAAAATGACAAGGAAAATATGGAGGGCCTTTTTTAATAGAATACTTGCCTAGGAATTTGTAAACCGAGTTTAGCAACATTATAAATCAACTGACGGATACAGTTATCATTTGATTGATATATGTAATATTTGGAGACATAGGAAAAAACAAATTGTGCCCAGGGAAATATGCAAAACTTCTACTAGTACTTTGTAATAATAACTTTAAAAAACGATGCACTGTCAGATACAATTACGGAAACTAATGACGTGTACGTTCAGAAACCCTGTTTTTCTCTCATTTTAGATTTGTAACTTTATCTTGTTTGACTTATTTACAAAAAAGAAACAACCTGAATAAATCGCTATTCTGAAGAAAATATTTGATACAAAATAACATATCCTGTAGAATAACTTATGGATTTTGTTTTGTTCAAGGCTGGTAGACAGCTAGAACATACAATATGACGATGCCAACAAATATCCCTATGTTATGGTTTAGAAGCACTTTCAAAGCTTGCATTGGTGAAATTTCGCACACTTCTTCGATCAAAGAGGTGACTTCTGGTACCTACAAAACAAAACAAAATTTATATTTTTCGAGTAATCCTCAAAAATAACTACGTCCTTTTTTTCTGCAAGATAAACTTTGGTTTCTTTTCCCGTACCATATCACCAAGTGCAACGTATAAAAATATCCCAGCCGCAAATGCAAATATATAACAGGCCCAGTCAATTTCCCCTAAAAGTATTCCCAAACCCATTCCCATGTAGCAGGTAAGTGCTGAGAGAAAGTTAAAAAGAAGTGCTTTCTTTACGGAGAGGCCTGAGTTGATCAATATCGCGAAATCCCCTTCAAAGTAAATAGAGTAAAAATAGAAAGATAAAATAACTACTTTCGTGAAAGAAATCCATTTTTGTTAACACACGACTTACCCAACTCGTGAGGAAATTCTTCACACATAATCGCAATTGATATGATTGCCCCAGTGTGGAAGCTTTTGACGAAGGCAGTTCCGATGGAAACTCCGTCGATAAAGTTATGTAAACTGTCGCCAATAATTACTATCCAAGCGACAGTTTTGATTTGGGCTGCCTCTGGTTCCTCTGAGGATTGTAGACCAGTCATCGTCTTACTTAGGCTGAGAGTGCTTCTGTACACGGGTAGTTGCTCGCGACTCTACAAAAAAATTTAAGGAAATTTAACAGATTTTATTTAAGGAAAAGTATGGGGAAAGGGATGAAGAGAGGGCCGATGAGACGACGGTTGCTACTTTATGAAGAGATGTTTCGGTGGAGTTAGGTTCAAGTGCAGCTGGAGCTTTTGCCCCACCGTTGGCTATAGCTTCCAACGGCCGTTTTTCACAATCTTCTGAGTCATCGTCAGTCACTCGTGTCGCCTGACGAGATGATGATTTAGCTTTCATTTTGACACCGATCTTGATTCCACATTCAAGCAGCATAACAATCCATGCTGCGAGCCATATTATTAATGAAATATTTAGGTAGCTTGCACCTCCCTCCATTTCTACATTTTCTAGTTGAAAGGCCTTGTAAATTTTAAAAAAATGATATAATTTCATATATAAATATTTAATCCTAAAACCGCCTTTTTATAATTCATCAATGAAACTCACGGCAGGTATCAAATGAAACAAGGCGGAGCCACTCAGCGATCCAATAGCCAAACCAATCATTGTTCGCATGACAATGGTGTAGAAGGATTTGTTCATTAATGGAAAAAATATTATGCCCATTATTGAGGAAAGATTTATGATACTAACAAATCCAAACGCGGAAGCCCACACTACATAAAGAATGGAAAATTTATTGCCAAATAGTTTCATGTTAAAAACATAAGAAAATAAAACTTTCGATCACACCTTTCCAAGTCTCCATTTCTGGGCCAGCTCGCGGATCCAAATGGACCCCGAATTCTAACGAATTGTTGCTCATTTTGTTTCCTCTGAGTTTTCTTTATATTCCCACAACGGAACAAAACTTTTCCCAAACGAAAATTTGATTCCACTGAAACTATTTGACCAAAAAGGAAACTAACTAATTTAACAAAAAAAAGTCAAACAGCTAATTTTTTTTGTGATCATAGCACTGGGTCACGTTTGCTTTCACATCTTAATAGCTTCCTCATTAGGAATATTTCTTATGTGCAAGATTTTAAATGAAATCTACCAGCTTTAGCGTAATCACCGGGCCCGTTGGCATTACCTTTTTTTCTGTAATAATGACCTGAGCGTGCTTTTAGAACTACAAAATGGATAACACGTACAAAAAAATGGACGCGTGATGAGGGTAAACATAGAGCATGGGATTTTTTTCTCTGACACATCAATGAGGAGCATTTTATAATGTCATCTTTCAATTTAACTGCACAATCTAAACACACTAATGGCAAGGCATACTCTCAACAACAGTTTTTTCTGGTCCGTGTAAATACAAGATAAAAAATATGAAAATAAACAAGAGGGAAGAGGTAAACAATACATTACAAAAAATAAACTTATCTGCGGAGTATCTGAGAAAGAGCTTATCAAAATGAATAGAGATACCTATTGTAATGTTTATAATGTCAAAGTAAAGGGTTGGTGCTGAACAATCTTCTTGCAAACGTATGCATTAGCTGTAGACAAGCATTGTGACCCTATTAAAGTGTAACCCTGTGTCATTTCTTCATAACAGCGGGATTGCAACGTTACTTGGCTAGCCAACGCTTGATATGGGAAAGTTTTGTGCTTGCCATTCGTCCTCCTCGACGAAATGACAAGGTTGCGGATAAATAATTCGTAGCTATGATTTTAGCGTGTGATGTTTATAACTACTTGTAATTGTAACAACTTTATACACTTGATATGTCTGGGCTTCAATTAATGATTGTGTTTTTATAAACGGATTATCTTGCACCATTCCCGAGTGTAGAAACTATCAGTGAGCAAGCAATCGTGATAATTTGTATTTAAATTTTGCATGTAGAAATGCGACTTCTTCCCTTGGTGCTGAACCAAACTGGTGCGATCCTCTGAGAGCATGGCTGATTCGTCTTTTATTAGAGCCATTATGAATTTAGAGTTTGAGCGTAGGGCTGTTAAGTGTGATTGAACGTTGCAGAAGTTGAAATGGAATGAATAAGCAGACATAAGAAACATTAATGCGAATGTTTGTTTTTTATTCTGTTGATACTCCCTTCGAATGGGTATGAAATTATTAGTATAAGAACTATTGACGATAAAATAATATAATTTTTTAAATGAAACGCATTCATAATATAATCATAAACTGGTATAATCTCAATCGTATTATTTAAATGAAAAAATAAAGCTTTAGTAGAGCATGTAAATCCAACCTCCCACAGTAAAGTTACGCGGAGGTACGAAAAGATCTCACGAATTGTCCACAAATTGGACACTTCAATGTAGTTCCTTCCACTAGTTTTTGACGCTGAGCGCTGAGTAAAATGTTTACGCAGTGTTCACAGATCCCTGAATGGTTGCAGTCCAAAAAGGCCACATTTTGTCGGCGAGTTTGGCAGGTCATGCAATTTTTTCGAGGTGGACTGGGCGATACCTACGAGTTATAAACAACCCATTCGGCCAACAAATTTTGTAAATAGCTAGGTCTGATATGCATTTGGAAAATACCGATAAAAAAAACTGATTGATTTTGAAGAGGCGTACCTTTGGCGAGTCAATTTTGAACTCAATGAGCCGACCTGGATTGATGCTTTTTAGAGGCGGTGGCGTCAACTGAATGGCTACCGATGCAACTTGGTTAACTTTTTGTTTGATATCATCCAAGACCTTTGTTTTTTTAGATTGAAGGCAGTCAATCTGAAAACGGTGCGGAGTCTCCACACGAAATGTTTTGTTCAATTCTTTCACAGATTCCGAAGGAACATTTAAACTCTTCCTCTTCGAGTGGTTTCCGTTTTCGTCCTCGAAGTAATGATCATCATCTACCACCTTGAAGTTCATCGTAGCGTCTTTAAAAAGAACGTAACAAATTAGCTTCCACAGAAGTATACCGGATTATTTGGACACATCTCCCCACGTTCTGTATCATGAGTTTCGAATAAAAGTCTAGAGGCTGACAACTGAGGAGCTGATTCTACTTTGCATTTTATACTTACCCACAAATCGAATCGCCTTGACTATACCATAGGCTTCGACTAAGGCCCAAAGCTTTCTGGAGGTTTCCACTCCCCTCCACAGGTGGCAACTTTGAACACCGTCTACACCGTGGTAAATTGTACCGTTATGATCAACCTTGAAGTAAACTATGCTTCCTTTGTTGATGGGTAGAGTTAAAACACTTTTAAACCAGAATCCCTCGACGGGCTCCAAAGCTGGAATTGATTTTACAAAAAAAGAGCACCATTAACGATACTTTTTGACAGGTGCCGCCAGAATACTGAACCAAAATTGAAACAAAAAAGTACCCCTTGAACACGGAAGTGAACCATCTCTGAAATTTTCAGGGTCCACCGAAGTAAACCCAATCCGTAACGTTCCGCAATAGTCTGGGTCTATCTCAAGGATTTTGACCGCAATCTGTTAATGGGATTACACATTATTTGTTTCAGTTGTTGTGTTGTATTTATTGTTACTTTGGTAACTAACGCATTCGTTAATCCGCACTGGGCGATGAGAAAACACCACAGCATCTTCAAAGTAATCATTAAGTCGCTTTGCTACTCTGGAACCGTCTTGCATGTACACGGCATCGCCAAAAACAGGATGGAATTTCAAGCTAATTTCCCTCAGAAATGAACGGCCCCCTAAATAGTCGTCATCCTCTTTTACCTCCTCTTCATGGACTTCCTTGCGATAAGTTGAAGAAAAGGTTACGCTGTGGAAAAACAAACGAAGAAACTAGTTTATAAAAATTGTTGCAGAATTTATCAATGAATAACAACCTTCTGGTGTGTGTGGCCATGATTAGTGTCCAACATAAACGCGACCCAGGAAATTGATGGCAAAATTAAACTTGAACACTTCTTCCTCTGGAAACTTCACTTGAAAAAAGCGCATTTATGTCCCAAGCGAGCGTTTGTCTCTAACTCGGGAAAGCCAAGGCTACCATTCGGTCTTTTGGTACCTTGTGATATGCTTCATGCCACTCATAGGTTAAAAAATACAGCTTTGCTCGGGATTTCCATTTTTAATAAAAATTAAGCACAAAACTTTATTCAGGTAGACATTGTTTTTCACCTAGCAAGAAGGACATTTGCATACTGGGACAACGCACGTATTACACTGGTATATATTGTATATTTAGTGGATACTAAAGATAACAAAAGAATCTTTACGCTAATTAGAGGATTTAGGTAAACAAAGAGCCAATCGTTCATGAACAATGAATGTAAACTTGTCATAAGAAATCGAAAACCTTACCTTTTTTAACGTTGCAAAAATGACTTGGATCTAGGTGTGTAGTAACGATTCCAACTACGACAATAAGATGAAAAATGCCTGGATGTCTCTCTTCGTGTTTTGTTTACAAAACAATTTTCTTTTATGCCCTACAGTGTTCAGTCTGATTAGATTCTACGCTTCATTTTCTCCTAGGTGAATCTAAACATGAAAATGGACTATTTTGACATAGACGGTAACATACAGAATTAAATATATCTTGATATTAACATGTTAATGTTATTCGTACGGATAAGCTTGCGTATGTAATATTAATAAAAGGTTTCCTTTTTGCTTGTTTTATACGGAACGACTTCGAATAAAATATAGTTTCTAATAAATTTAAACGACATATAAAGATTTTTTTTCTTCGTAATCTTAACACGTACTTTGTTACCTAATAATAATATGTCCCGTAATTGTGTTAGTTTCCTTTAGTTACTGCGGCGTGATGATTCTGAATGTCGTTCGATGAGGATGACGCGGCTGTCGACTGTTGTTTGCACGTTGGGTTTCGCGTCATTTTCGTGTGGTAAGCTGTTTTACAGCCGTGAAGTAAGTTACTTTGAAGATCTGGGCAGACTACGGATGCGTGTTCAGACGACGATCCGTTTTTTTCACAGGCAGTAGTGATGATTTTGTTGGAATGATTTGCATCCTTTTGAAACTGTGATGGCACGTTCGAAGAACAAGGGTGGCTATGTTGAACTGCACAAGACAAAAAATTACAGTAAGCCAGTGTCCTATTATGCTAATGAATACTCTTATCTCGGAATCAATTCACTCATGCAGTGGTTACCTCTGCAAGGAATACACGCAGAAAGTACCTCGGTGTGGTCATCGCTTGTACTGCTTGTCATATTCCCATTTACCAGAGCCGAGCCATTTGGTCCAGGAACGTTCTCAGAGGAATGGTTTAATAAACGATGGAAACACGGTTTGCAGACTCTCACTGGTGAGAAGAACTGCTCACTTGGAATCGTTATTGTTAGGTCGGAACAGTCTGCGCAAAATATCTTACCGCACGATCTGACAAATAAATGGCAAGTTTTAGTTTCTTAAATAGATCGTACGGATTTCAGTTAGTAGACGTCATATTTACGCTACAATTTTTACCTGCAATGATGCTTCCGTCTTCCTAACCAAAATGATGCTTCACAGCCCATGCAATTGCTGACAGCATAATCTGGGAGCCATAGTGGTGGGCGTGTGTCTTTTTCATCGACGGCCTCCCATGAAATCTCGGAGGAGTGTGATTCGTGACCAACAGATTGATGTTCACCGCTTCCCAACGAGTCTCCCACAGAGGCCTTAGATAAAATTCAATCATTTAACCAGAATTTACGTCACGAGTTTTACTAAGACATTTTAATGAAATAAAGAACATACCACGTCATCAGGCCGCTCGTTCGCATGATGAGTACACGTATGGCACACTTGCTTCATTAGTGCATTACGAGTTAACTGTAATTCCCTCTGAAGAATCTCAATTTGACTCTGAAAAATAAAGTATATTCGATACAAATTAATCCTGACAGACATTCCTGACATTCGTTGTTGTATGTATCCCATTGGCGTAGCAACTTACCCTGTAGCCAAAAACAATATTGTTAAGTCTATTTTGAACTTCATCGTGAAGTGAAGATAAGCCATCAACGTCGAAGGCTGATCTAATTGAGGTGGAACATGAAGAAGCACTTAAGGCAACATCTTGCAACATCTGTCTATCGGGAACAGACCGGGTTGCGGTACTATTTTCGTCTGGAGTGGCTGGAACACCGGTCGACGGTGTTCGTGAATGCATTGGTGTGTTGTAACTAGATACTTTACTGGCTTCGCCGCAACCCGTAGCAAGAACCGCAATGGACGGTACCATAACAGAAGAGCTAGAAGACAGCATATTGTTATTGGAAGAATGAATAGTACTCCCTTGAACACAGGAACTTGTTGGATCGCTCAACAGTCGCCGACTTGTCTCACAAACTTCACAGTGAACTGAAAGCGGCAATTCTGGTAGCACTTCATCCCCTAATGTGGAGGCGTCAGCCGTTTGCGAATTCTCGCCAGTCACACATTTCAACTTTTTACGAACTCCACTGCAGTCATCAACACTATGATTTAAGTTCGCAAACCCTCCTGCTCCTCGCTTAGATATTTCAAGGGCATTTATTCTCTTTTTGGATATTGCGTCCACAAGTAGCGCTTGATTAGGTGTGCTTGAAGTATCAGTCTTCCGTTCATCCATCGCAAATTTACCGACGTCGCTGGCTCCAGTTACATCAGTCTTTGGAAACAATCTGTCGCCGATATTCTTTTTCCCCATAAGATCACCACCAACATAATCCGCCAATCCTCCCGCAATCGTATCCGCAACCAATGTGTCCGTAGAACTTTCAATAGACTTGGGGTCCAGAAGGGAAATGCTTACAACGGTGGATTCTGATTTAGATTCTGAATTTGGTTCTGTGTCGTCATTTTCAGAGTCATCAAATTCTAAAAGACGTCCAACAGCACCGGCGTTTGATCCAACACCATTCGTATTGTGTATTTCCACACGTTCCGAAGGCGTTGGCCTGTTTCTGCGCGGAGTGGATGTACGTAAGGGAACATCAATGTCTTCATCATCATCACAAGATTCTCCAGCATGAAAGCTGTAATCGGTTTACAGAAACAATTATTATTCAGTTTTAAAATACATATATTCATTTTTAGTACATAGGTACACAGACATGTCACTAACCTGTCGGAAAGATTGGGATCACTTTGACGTCGCTGCAGACTGGTAAGATACGGCGAATGGAGATCTTCGCACGAGCGAGTTTTGCTTTTATTCAGTGCCTTACACGCGGCCATTCGATCACTCATTTCACAGTCCGCAGCCACAGACGGAGCTGGAGAAGATTCTTGACTTGGATTTAAAATTTCTGTCGTCTGTGAAGGTGGATTTTCATATCCCAAGTAAACTTGGGACCACAGCACCAAATCCCTTACTTCACAAGAAGGCCATAGAACCTATCAAAGAAGAATATTAAATATAAGTTAACTTCACTAAAATTTACTATTTGTGCCAAAATATAGACAAAACTCACTTTATCACAATTGAGGTACAGATTATTCCTAAACTTCGACGCGTTTGCTGGAGCGCGCAAAAATCGCCAGACAGAGTGTGTCAACCGGTCCAGTTGACAAATCTGCCTTTCCTTCGCTGTATTGCAAAGAAAAGTCCCGAAAAGGTTGGAGTAGGTATGTTGTGCCAATTTAACCTGTAACATCGTTAATTGTTTTACGGTCAACAGAGAAATCATTCACAAATAGTTTGTATACAATTACTAAATTCCTCACTACAATTGAATATTAATATTGTTACCAAAAATGCCAAGTTGAATTCAAAAGCAGTTGGAAACTGACGGATCAACTGGTGCAAACAATCAAGCCATTGCAAGAATACTGGACATCTTTCGTTGACATCTTCTGATCCCAGAGCCTGGCCGCACCTATCAGCAAATTTATGCCCGAAGTCCAGCCACTCTCTTTCAACCAGAACTTGAAATCCCTGCAGAATTTACAAGATTATCAAATATTCCCATCATTACTCGTTCATTAAGCCATCATCCTCTTACCTCCAGGCTTCTGTAGTAGGGATCTAAAAGAATTTCAGCCAGCGCGACTATCTGTGGGGTTCTGTCCCATCCATCCGAGCAATGGACCATTACAGGGCGCCCTTCTTCCTCAATCGCTGTCATTGCTGTAACGGCAGCTTTCATGAGACCAGACATGTGTTGTAACCACTTACAGCTCTCCAGTTGACTGTACCAGCTACTGTAATTTATTTTTTTAAATACCAAAACATTAGACAATTGCAAATCTTTTCTCCAAATTTCCACTGTTCGCCACTTTTAACTTACTTGGTCTGGTCGGGTGCCATTGTGCATAGTTGTCTGACATTTGTAAAGCTCTTGCGAATGGAATGAATATTAGCGAGGTTCATAAATTGGATTTCACATCTCGGGTAATACTCAAGACACTCGCAGCCTCCTCCTCTGGCACGATTTGCAACCGCAGTAGTGTATGATCTAGCATCCAGTATTAACAATTTCTGCAACAAAAATTCATATAAATCATGCTTGGATACAAAGTTCAATTTTGCAACATTTTTCATTCATGAAAAAAACATCATGATGTCATTTGATATTGAGGATGACCTTCAGTCTTTTCTGCAAGCTAATTTAAGATGATTTCTTTCTTGGTTAAATGCAACAAATTTGCTATATATACAATATACCTTAGTATTGGGTGGTTCAGGTACAAGTTCCATCGACAGTAATGAGCCATTATGGGTGTCTGTTGAGTTATTATCGGACTCGCTCTCTGACTCCAATCTTATGCGCTCTGGCTGGCGTGTTGTAGTCTCCCCCCCGTGTCCTACCATTTTACTGTTGTCCGCACATGCCATAACGATATTTTGAACCAGCTCTTCATCTTCAGAGGATCTCCACCCAAACCAGCCCACTTCAGGTTGACTGCAGCGACTAATCACAGCACCATTCCCTCGATGTCTACTCAATACAAAGAATACACTTAGCTGCATTCAATGGACTAGTGGCAAACGACGAAAATATACTCTCACTCACCTCCAGACCACCGCAGGGATTCTTTTAGCACTTCGGAAGCATGCAACCATTTCTAACTGTTTTTTGGTCATATTACTTGGAACAATAATGTGTGTTGGATAGGATCCACACAGTTCGTAGTCCTTGTTCTCATCGGAAATTCTCCATGGTCCTTGAACGTTGAACTCCATCCTCTTGATTTCCATGTCAAACCGCTCCTTGGGTGACGGAAAAGGAGGTAAGTCCAAACCCAACTGAGCTCGAATCTCCTCTGAAGGCTCATCCTGGGATTTCTCGTGAAACGTGAAAGCAAACGTTTCCTGTATTGTCTTTTGTGAGGTTACCGCAGTCTGAATCCGTTTCATTGCTTCCGTCGCAGTCTCATTATTGGGAAATGTGCAGCGAATGCAGCGGGCATCCTTGCCGCTCACATGAATGTAAAATATATCCCGGTTCTCTACCTGCTCGATCACGCCAATGGGGATGTTGAAGTTTGTGATTTTCCCTTTGATAAACAGTCTGTAGTTTGTTAGAGCAAGGATTCCCTCGGTAGTATCACATTTGAATTCAAGTGTTTCTCCGCAGACCAGTCGGAAGGGGAGCTGAGGCGGTTGAAGAGTGGAAGACTGGTGCAGGGCTCCTTCTACGCAATGGAGTTGTCCGTCGGGGGACACACTTATGCTAGCATTTCCAAGTTTGGAGGCTGAGCAGGGCGGCTCCTCTACCCGGAAAAGCTCTCCGTCAGCTCCCCCACCGTGCCAGACGTCGCCTCCGGTTCCATTTACTTTTGAGATGTCCACGTTACAGGAATCCTTCTGACAGTTTCCTCCGGCCGAGCTGGAAGCGGAACTGCTGGCTGGATAGGATTCGTTCACTTTCGAGGCTGAGCTGTTGAGGTTGGACAGGTTGTCCCCAGTAGTTGTGTCTTCACTATTGGTCATATTACTTTAACCAGCGGTGTACCACCAGGGATCAATTCTTTTACCAGAATCCACTAAATGAAAATCTAGAAAAAATGTACACAGTCCTACGGTGAGCATATTTTCGTAACTAAAAAATAAAACGCAGTCTAATTAAACTGATAAAACTGACCTGTTTTAAAATTTCGTCAGTAATCATAAGTCCCGCATTTCTAATTGTCCTTTCTAGCGCTTCTCGGCAAAGACGAACCAGATCTCAGACTGATTGATTCCGCAATCACACAGATATCAGATTCACTATAAATAATTTAGTAGAACAACAAAAATAAAAAATCAAACATTGGTTGCTGTTTTAAAATATTTAAACAATTATAATACAAAGTCGCTACTATGAATCACTCAATCCACAAAACAGTCTAGATACTAAAAATCTTATCCAGTCAACTGATAACCACACGGGAATTCCTGTTTCTACTTCCCTCCTCCATCACCGAAATAGATAATTATTATGACCTTTTTCCCACGCCCAGGGTGGGTCGGAGAGCGTTAACAAAGTCAATAGTTCAGTAAAACTCAAATCCAAACAATAAGCTGTTTCTCTTCGCAAAACCCATCTATATACCACCCGCCCGCTTTTACTTCCTAAAGTAAACACCACAACCATGTCATCAAAGCAATAATCCATTATATATTCTTGTTCTAAAATGGTTCCAAACTGTACTAATCCACTATCTGCTTTTCCTTTGAAAGAATTCAATTTCCATCCTTCTCTTTATCTACCCTCCCACTCAGTCCATTTCCAAATTACTGGAACTATTTCCTAAATGTATCTAATATAATTCTTGTACTCAAATGGTTTACCTTCGCTTCTCCGTTTCAACTCTGATTCCTCAATTTTATCCTCCAAATCCTGTACACACTCTCGTCACTACTCACACCTGTTTCCTCCTCACCCTCCAACCAACTCAAAACTTGCTCTGTTTATTCACTCGACTCCCCTCGGAGGAGCCTCCCCACAACTTTCTGAACCACTCACTCAATCACCTGTTTTATTATTTCGTAGTCCTTTCAAAAGAAATTTAGAGTTACGTCACTCCACCAACTGCAAAAATCAATTTATCAAAACTCTCTATCTTTTTGTCATGATGGAGAAACTGATAAAAAAAATAGAAAAGTAAACAACCAGAAGGGCTTTATTTCCTGACGAGGACTCTCCGATTCGAGTGGAACTCGGTTTTCGAAAGTGGACAGAGGAGTGAGGTGTCTCCACCGCCCATCGTCACAATTATTAACTAATAAAAATAATAATTAATAATTACACGACCAGCAGAGAAAGAAGTACGTGAAGAACGACCATAACCACCACCACTTAACAACAACATCAACACCTTGAACAACAAAAACACAAGAAGGAGAGTACGGAGAGGAGGCTCTGGGAGAATTTTTCTAGCACAAAAAGAGTGCGAGAGGGTGGCTCTCTCTCGTCTACTCACACCGTCCACCACAGCGAGGATAACCCTTCAGCTCGCCAAAATGCTCTTGCCAATGCTTCGCTCGAAACTGTATTCAGGGTAGGGAATCGACTCGAGCAAAAAAAGGAATATACAAATGAGATGCGCTTTATTGCTGTACCATGTACGGATGGCGAGAGAAGGAGCGAGAGAAAAAATGGCAACAATTGGGAAACCCTCAGCACAAAATTTTCAGAGCTTTGGCATGCGTGAGAAGCTCTAAAACGTGGGTGAAGTGGAGAGAATTGAATTTGGTAGTAATTTGTACTCTGGAATAGGACGGATGAAGAAAATGTTTTGAAAAGGGTGTTAGATTTCAAGTTTAAGCATATTACTTGTGAATAGAGTACATGAATATGTCAATCAAATGATTACTTTTTTTAAATGCTTAACTACGTGTTAATTACGAATGTCCGTCGAAATATATTAACAAATAACTTTCTATGCAGTTTTTTCATTTACATAACATAACATTAACAACATAACATTTTTCTGATTAGCGACCTTTAGATCGTACCGCTACTAAGGTAGTCACTCCCAAAACGTCACTCTCAAACCGCCCCGAATAACTTTTTTACTGCCAACCTGAACGATTTGGTAGTCGCGGAGCATGCCAGGAATGCCCATTCATTCACATCGGTAATGCATTTTGATGTAAAAAATAGTCACCTGATGTTCAAATTCACTTGAGGGGCCACTTTGAGGGTAAAAAACGGTGATATCTCGGCGTGTTAGTCAAACAAATCTACCTTGTTTGCTGTTGCATCTGGCATTGAAAAAAACATGTTCGACGCCTCATCGCAAAAAAATTGGGAATGAATTCGTCGGTCAAATCTAAACGAAAATACGAATGACAGTGCTCGCAACTTTGGAATTCCGTTTTGGGAATGACTTCCAAAAAAGATTACTGAAATCTAAAACTGGCTATT
>VICI01000778.1:0-30426 GCA_019593645.1 Akabosia matsudoensis
ATCTCGCAAGTTGTCGTAGATCACAAGAATGATGTATGGCTATACAAGTGGGATTAGCTCAATATGAAAAGTCTAGTCTGCTAAATACTAAATACAAATCATCGTGTAAGAATAAGAATGAATAAGGTTCTACATTCTAGCTTCACGGGGCCTGGAGAGTTTGACTTAAAAAGAAATAAAATCTCCGAGCATTTTTTTTTTCTTTTCGTTTTTCGTCAAAATCCTCGATTTTAATTGGAATTTTGAAAAAAAAAGTTGTGTAACTTACGATTGTGTACGCCTTATAGGATTCCAGAATGAGTAACACACTTTGTACTTTTACGCTCCTCGATTCAGCGATCGATATTTGAATGCTTTAGAGACTATGATGGTTATGACAGGAAAACATCAAAAAAGAACCTAAGTTATTACTAAAATGCGGAGTTTTACCAGCTTTGGCTCATAACTGTCAAACTTCAAGTGAAAACATACATTTATTAAAAAATATCTCCCTATTATGATGATTATAAGATTTAATGAAGTAATATATGTTCTCTCAATTTCATTTTTCGATTGTGAACACTTTTACCATGCAAATTGCCATTCCCATGTTACTCATTTATTTGTAAATCACGTATATATTGTGCATGAAACATTTTTGCAAGTCTGAAATACATAGGTTCAAATTCTAGTTACATAGATCATAGATAGATACACTATCGGAGGACAAGTCGTTTTTCGTAGTGCAGAAGGAATACTGTGAATAAAAGCTGTCAGGTGATAGGTTACCTTTCATATATCTCACCCCAAAAGCCCTGAAGTATCCCGCGATACGTAAAAAGCCGAAAAACTGTTTTCCCAAAATATGATCAACAGTAAAAAACAACAATGCTTCATTCTATACTAACTCGATAATAATACATATGATACATTATAATAGAACTTTCAAAGTACAAAATTGTCGAGGATAGATAATACATGAGGGTTTTACCATTGTACAGGACACCTAATATTTGATTCTGTGTGAAGTTAAGAGTTAACGCAAGTTTACTTCGGGATTAACTTGGCCAACAACACAAAAAGAAAGAAAAAGAAGTTACTTTTGCTCTTTCATTTTGAGAGGTAAAGAGAAAGAAGTAAAAGTACACAAACCCATCTAACCCTTTTCTCCCAAAAGTGAAGCTTACGAAAACTGTGGATACTCTTAGGATCATCGTACTAGGAAAAACCACTTCAACACGGAACGACTTTATGTACGACCATTTCGCATTATTTCATGTTCATTTAAAGGTACATGAAAAAGTTATGTACAATAACGTAGGGCTACATTACTCCTACAAAATAAATATGGACACATTCGTTTTCTTTTTCCTTATAATTCAAACACCCCAAAGTGTTTTTACTATACTTGTAAATATTTTTATGCTAACATTTTACAATGCATTGCATCTACCTACACGTCATCTATAGATGAAAAATTGTGCTACAGGTACATATTTTTGTGCTGCCAATATTATGTTTTTAAGAGAGTGCATTTTCAGCAGCAGAGGTTCAACTCGGATGGCTGCATGGCCAAGCTTAGCGTTCAGTAGATAAAAGATATTCAGCCCACGCACCAGCATTAAATCAAATCCATGGACAACAACATGTTTGAACTGAGAATTACAAATGGAATTCCTCAGTGTAAAAGGATTTGGCTCGTGAAGGATATTTTGTGAAACATTAGGAATTTCATCTATTTCTTGTATCTCTGAGGTATAAGTTATGAACTATCCGAACTTTCACTTATTCTGGGTGTCATTCAAATGTCATACAGCAACATGGACAAAAGAACGCAAAGTTTTGCACGTGCTTGTTTCAGTGCAAGGGTCGCGTAAATACACTGTTGCAATTTTCTTTCAAACAAAACGGACATAACCAGCTCATGTCTTTCGTCAGTACAAAGGAGCTTTTAAGAAAGTTTTAGCTGCACGAAGGATAAATAAAATCTGTTGTTAATCCTTTAATTATGACCTCAAATGCTGCAATGTACTATTTAGCAATTACTATTAAAATCCGTAGCGGATTGTGACCGACTTTGTTAATTTATAGAATTGAACCTTTGCACACTGCACCCATATGCAATTGCCCGGACCTGCAATTAAAGGTTTCAGGCACATTATTTAGATGGCACATAAAAAATCAAGTAAAAAAATATAAATATAATCCGTACCATACCATGCAAAATAACAAGTTTATTTTGCTTTTGAACATCCATCTTAGTATGGGTTTGTTGGTTTATTGCAACCGTAGAGTTAAATACAGAACGGGCAATAATGCCGGCTTAATACGTCCCCTTTGTGTCTTCACTATTTTGGCATCAAGAAAGATTTGGTTTAGCTGAGCGAATTTTAAATACAATGGTTCAAACACCCTACTGAAAGGATTAGAATCGCTTGTTTTTTGTCTTCCAAATCACCGATTATTTTACATAAGCCAAGTATTAACGGAAGCCAAAAACTAAGAATGTTTCACATACAGTGTTTGAAGAATCGGTCGCATATAGTGTTAAGGAAAGCTTTGGGTAATATGAAGTTTAGACTGCTTCTAATGGAATACAAGTACACTCATAAGAAATTTGCACACTGGACACAGGAAGCAATTAAAAAGATCAGTCATATACAAAGGTAGACGCGAAATCTGCTTTCTAGAAGTAACAAACAAAGCAAAGCCAACTCTATTTTGGATATACGCATGTGTCATACTTATAATGGATCATGATGTCATTTTATAGAAATGTCATTTTCTTCTTTTCTAAAGCAAGGAATGGAATAGGATTTATTTTGCAAACAATTCCGAATCGTTTAAATCAGTGTTATTGAGATCACCAGAACTTCTAATAAAAAGAACTAATAAAGGGAACTACAGTATTTTGAAAGTATTTCAAATGTGACTACATCCGTTTAGATTACTTGTGCAGCATCAAATGCATTTAAGCATGAAGCATGCTATTATGCTGTAACCGAGTAGTATTTTGTAAGACAAGGAGAGAGCAAGAGAAACTCCACGAGAGCCACCCATAGCCAGTCGCCGCAATGCGTAAAAAGTGCTTCCTCCTTCCTATTTATTCTTCTTATTTCAAGAAATTCATAAACATACTTCCACATCTAAAAAAACAGATAGGTTTCTATCTACCACTTTCATTCTCATGTTTTCGGCCACCAAGAAAAAAAGAGGATGAATGCAAAGGAGAAATGATGAGATTTGCGATGTTTTCAAAAAAGCAGAAAAAAAAGCTTCACATCACAGAGATACTTACGACACTACTCCCAAAGTGAATGTAAACTCTGTCAAAGGAAAATAGAACCAGTCAAAAGAGAGGCAGAGAAAGAAACTATTTTTGAAAGCCTTCTGAAAATGTCTGCTCAACATGTATCATCGTTTCCGCTATGAGCACCATTCACTCCATACTGTCAAGACATACATGTGGCATAGGGCAAAAACCAAATATGTTCCAAGTACAAATTACAGAAGATATAACTTTACAGAGGCAATGTATAGCCTTTTTCTTCCTTCTGATTCAAACTTGAGGCTTTTCTTGATGCCGAACCTGATCACAAAAAATTAGCTAGGACGAAAATGATGTTGGCTGGAAATGTAAATTTTACTGCGCATCTATTACCCTATATAAATTGCATTCATTTTTTCTTCATAGGGTTATAACTCGAAATCGTCACAAAAAGATAAAAATTGGATTGAGAAGAGAAAGTAATCCATTTGTGTAGAAATATAACGATTTTTAAATTATAAATTTATTTGAAATATATGACTAACCCAAGTACCTTCTTTTACAGATTTCAATATTTTTACCGGGGGCTAATAAACAAATACATTTCAGCTTTTCACATTCATAAGCAGTAACCATTCAATATATATAGATGATACATGTAAGCACGTACGAGGCTCAATAATATTGGTGTTTTTATGTGGAAAACTCTTGTCATGTTATTATTTTCTAGTATAAGTAGAGAAATATGGCTTTATTTATTCCATGATATTTTCAATATAGGGATTGTCAACGTCTTTGAATGTGAAGTATTGCAAGGAGGCATGGGAACAGGAATAAACCGAAAATCCTATTACCATTTTGGCAGTAAAAGAACTGACAGAAAAGCTAACCTGGAATTGAGAGGCAAGCGCCGTATCGTTATTATTATTATTATCGTTCACAATGTACATTGTGCTATGTGACCCGATGATCGTTATATTATAGGCTCACGTTTTAAATTAGGTAGTACCCAAAAAAAGATGGGTCTTGTTGTACTGGAAGTTCATGCTACACACGTTTTGTATCAGTATCAAGTAAATCGACAGAGGATCGTGGTAACATAGAGACAAAGTAAACTTAACGGTCTACTTCAACCATGGAAAGCAATATAGTCATAACTACAATGACTATAACGGTCATCGTACCACGCAGTATGCAAAATGGGCTGTCTTCATATGAATCTGTCTTTTTCAACGAATATTTATCATGTTTTTTGTGTTAATGTCCTTGCATAGTGGTAAGGATTTTTACGGCAATAATGAAATCGAATTATATTTGTAAGCTTGCCAATCACGAGAGCAGACGACTTGTTTGGTTTCCTGTAGTAGCTTACTTGATCCAAGTATGTAGGTGTGTTGTGTTCGTACTATTTGCCCTTGCTTTTAGTGAAAACAAAACAGCCCATGGAATGATCATACTAGTACTTGTTTAGTTAGATAAAGCCAAATATTTGTGCGAAGAGAACGCATAAAATGTAATAAAATGTTTTACCATGAGAGTTATTTGGCCTGAGTATAACCAAAATTGAAAATGTTGTCTCGAGTTTTTTTATATAGAGAAACATTATAACATGCATTGAGTTGTACGTTGTACCTTAGAGACATTGTAGTCTCGGGTCGTATTTGACAGATCATGTAAGTAAGCGCGGCGAAGTGTACACTCCATATTTTTGTTTGTTTACAAACGTGTCTTACCATGGATTGAAGATGAGATGATAGAAATTCAAATTGAATTAACTCTTGTGCCGGTTCGGGAACGTGGGCAAGTTTCACAAAAGTATATCGAGAGCCATAACCTCTCTAGGTTATACAACTGGTTTCATTGAAATGGATATCAAACTAGAGATAAAATTAATTGTTTTAGGAAGGATTAAATGTAACTCCAGACATATCATTATGGGGGTGTATTAAGTTGAAAAGGCTACCATTCCGAGAAGACCATGTGTCATAAAACTAATTTTCGGATGGTATTAGGTTGATATTAGAAGACGTATGACATATTTACGTTTAAACATGTAATTTTTGGATTATAGCAGAATTTTGGCTTGCTAAACCAATTTTGCTCAATACGAAAGTTTTCATATTGATAGCGAAGGATAGTTTTGATGAGATCATTTCAACAGCCATATTAAGCTGAATAACTGTTCATGATGTTTTCATCATCGAATTAACGAACGCAACAAGGTGTTGAACGGCTTCATTACTTCATCGGACATGTGAGGACAATTTGACATTTGAAGGCAAAAAGTTTGAGCTTGGTTTCCCGTCAGTGTCTCAAAATGAACCGTGTAGTATAATGAAATGCGAATAGGTTCTAAGAATTGCTGATCTGTGAGCGAATCAAACAAGTAAAGTGGTTACCAAATGATCTAATGTTGGCAAGCGTGGAGCATGGAACTTATTATATTTTTAATATGCATCTACTATACTCTCTGTATAACGCAACGCTTTCTATTTTCCATGATAAATTTCTAAAAACAGATTTTGCAACCATTCACCTTTAGGCACAGAAAAAAATTCATTGAGAACCATCAGTTTCCTTGAATGGAATTGATTCAGTGAGCGTAGTAAAACCAACTAATGTGTTCGACTTTGACTAATTTATATTCATTCACGTGTAGATTAGAATCTAGATTTTTAAGTGTTGCTTAATTTTAACTGGGAACAAAGGTCACAGGTTTCAAAGATGTCGAAACTCGTACAAGAACAAGAACTTCAGTTTTGTTCTGATTTTGGTGGCTAAAAGAAAGCTACAAAGCAAACATTTACCATGTCACATGTGTCAGAGTTTTCGACATGAATGCTGTCATACAGAAAGTTGAAAGTGCTTATTGGAGAGGTGCTGGGATCAGATCAGATTAAAATGTTCATTTGTGTGCTGAAATTCTGCGAAGTAACATTCTTGAGAATAGTGTGTGAGCAGCGAAAAATGAGTTTGCTACAAGGTAGCAGAAGAATTTCAAAATATGAATTCATGTACCATATGGGCCATTAGTACAGGATTATGGGCTCTTAGATTATGCACGTTAATGATAATAATGCCGACTTCAAATTGTTCGCGCATACATGCGTTGCGCACTACATCAACCAAACTAAAGTTTCATCGATTCATAATCACGATGTACCGTCATGCGTACTTGCAAATTCCAAATACTAGGAATAAATTTTTAAGAATAATGTTGTAAGTTTGCTATGGAAAACTTTGTCTCCGCCGTGCTTACTTGAAGCTTAGTGTGTAGAAGTTATCTATACACATATGTACTACCAAAGGAGAATCAAGTATACATCTTTTTGTGTACTACAATTTGGCTACTATTGACGAATCCGCGAAATTGTTTAATTATAATCACATGCCTGATTGCCAGCATGTAATATTTTTATGTCGTCATTTCTTGTCTCACTGGTAAATCAACCCCGAAATCTTCGATCGAAGAAAAAAATGGAAACCAGTTTCATTTGACCTCTCATAAATTACAAACGTAGTCGGATTGAATGGGATTGGACAGCTTTATCTGTATTCCGAGCATGCTTGGAGAATAGTTAATGTGACATTGCGGAAAAATAAGTAAAATTTTAAAAAGCTGCGAATGACATTTCCCTACACATGAAACAGGGAATAAAATCTGAAGAGGTAAATTGTCATTTTATAGCGAAAGGGTCTTGGTTAAAGACTAAAAATTTAGAAAATAATGGTTAATCGAGGTTTATATCCAAAAAAATATCGCCTGATCTTCCATAAAAGCCCTTTATATGCATTTACGCATTATATAGCCTCAATTTTTATTTGTAACGACATGATTCTGTCATTCTCCAATTCTAATTTAGTCACTCCTCTTTAATGGTCGTTTATGATCATCTTATTCTCTTCCCATTGGTAGATTATTCGTTTGGCACGATTCAGAGACGGATCTTAGATGAGATTATCATTTACCATATTATTTTCACTTGTTAAAGCATCAGCTCAATTATGACTGCAGTAAAGTTCACACACGATGAAAAATACTGCTTCGTCCGACTCAGTGATTTCTTCATGACAGGATTGAGATATAAGACAATCATTATGTGAAGCATATTAAATTATTCAAAGAGAGCTAGAGGTATTTATTTCGTTCAGATTTAGAGGCTTTGCACCAAATAAGATTAGCCCTGTTGTCTGTTTTTTTACAACATTCCAATGGATTAGAGAATTAAATTAAAATAAAGCTGATGCACCGAATAATCGTATTACTACACTACGAAAAGAGGGTTGTTCTATGTCAAAGATTTAAAAAAAATTAAGTTTATTAACAAACGATTTTCGAGTTGACGACACACCTGCAGCCTAAGCCTACTACAAACACGTCCAGATAATGATAGCAATGGTGACGATGAAATTACAGCTAAAATCCATGCAACACATTTTTTAAATAATCAAATATAAGCATTGATAATCTACTAAACGTGTTAATAGTATATGGCACTATACAGTATCAGCACGTATTGGTTGTAATATGTTGGACAAACACATAAAGCTTATAAAACTGTTAACCAAAAGTTTATCGTTTTTCCTATCACAGCAATGTTAATTTGCTTCGTCACCACAAGACAATTCTCATAATCAAAATGAATCTTTTTTCCTCTCAAAATTCGTTTACTGCAGAGAAAAATGGGGATATTATTCCTTCACTGAAAGTATAAATAGCAATTTCAACAATGTTCTGGTGACGGGTACAGTCACGTCTTCACAATGCGGTACAACACTCCTCATTTCTATGTAACTGCATGATTCCTTGTTTTGCAAAGCAAACAGATAATTTGCAAGTTTTACATATCATTTCTCCATTTCAAGACTGGATTTCAACCTGTCAGAGACGTGTAATGATGACTTGAACGGCTACGCATGCATGTTGTACATTCTTTTTCCTTGAAAATAACACAGTTTTTAAATGCCATGAATGGCATGTTTTAAACCAGTCTCTGTTTCGTACTAGTTCATACTGAAGTTGAGGACAATAAATGATGATAGACGAAGAATGCATTTTACCACCCCAACTGCCTCAGAGCCCGAGAGTTGAATTTTTATGTACGTTTACTCTTTGAGCTTTCTAAAGTAGTTAATATTCCACCCATCGACCATTCACTTTTACGAAAAAAGTGCTTCAATACAATAACATCTTTAAAACGCTATTTTTCGTTTCTTTACATACTTATTTGTCGCTTTATAAAGGTTGAGAGAAAAATCTGTCCTCCTGGGAGAAGTCAAAAGATGGACCTGACGTTTCGAGAGAGAGAATCTGAATTTCAGATCTAAAAGAGTTTCTCCTTAAACAACTATAAAAAAAGATGAGTACTTGCTAAATAAGCAAGGATTCTTTACATGTTTTATTTTTAACGAGAATACTCCTTGCAATAAAAACAGGCTAGATGCATTGAAGCGGATATGCAAAGAATAACGAGCGAGGTTGTGTATACTGCATACTTAAAAAAGAGAAGAGTATCATAATCCTAATGCTGTTCTACCTGAGTCTGAAAAACAACTAAAACATGTGAGCCCAGAACAGTATTTTAGGGAAAACGCACATGAAAAAAGAAAGGTTGAAAGTCGACTTACTTTTGATGACGCGTTCCGTAGTGGAAAGCTTCTGGTTATTTGCACTGCTCATTTTCCCGTCTTTTTTTACAAGTTGAGATTATCAAAAAAATAAACAAAGATTTTGTTTTAACGGATGAGAAGTAGTTGCACTAAATCAATATATTGTATCACTTCCACACGATTCACAACTTGTTATATTTTTCAGCAATTTTTTTTACAGACTTTGTTGTACGAAAGTCATTTACAAAAGAAGAAGAAAAAAAATCTGCAGACTACAATTTTTTTTTTTTAAATATCAGAATTGTTGTACTGGCAAAGTGGTATGCTGTGTAGAGCACTGAGCCTTGCAACGGGGAGAATTGTTTAAAACTATCAATTTTGTTTATATATTTTTTGAATCGGACAGGATTTATGATGTTTCTGCAGTTTTTTTTATCAAAACAAATTGAAAATCGGGGGTGTCGTGTGAAAAATAAAAATTTGCTATGGCTACAGGATAAACATTTAGTATTGACAATTACCTATGGCATCGGCATCACTGGCATTTTTATGGTCACTCATTTCACTACTGCCGAAAGCACGGTCGCTCACAAAATTGAACACAATAAATTGTATTGGAGACACCAGAGGAATAAATTGTCCATACCAGTTACCTTCGGGAACTAGAGTTGCTAACAGCACTTGTCTTAGTACTACTACAGCATGTAATTCTCTTAATAATGCTAACTACATATAATGGTGGATAATTTACGTGCTGAGTGACGGTTTTTTTTTGCGTGGAACAGATCTTAGAAACTTTTAGCCGATAAGGTTTATGAGGGTGGGATGATGATGAGGATAATTAGAAATGCTAAATTGCTATTTTTATCGCTCCTTTGTTTAAACTGACTTAAACATGCGTATGTCAATAGAAAAAGTATCGACAGTTGATGATTCAAAACATGACTTTTCCCAATGACTTTCAAACACAAATCGCACGACACAAAAAACCAACTGTGAGCAGTTGATAGTGTTACGGAATGAATGGTAGTAAACTGACGAGTTATCAAAGAATTTTTATTTCAGTGATAATCGATAATTTTTATACACTGTGAGTATACACTATGCTTTATGGAAACTTTATTCAGGGAAGAAAGGCAAATGGCTGCGTTTGCAGATTTTTATGTTGATGAAACGTTGGGAATTTCCAAGAGGAACAGAAATAATTTTGTTCAAAATCCGGCACACTAAATCTAGCACTATTGAACGATTTTAAATTTTGTTTCTTTAAGTCAAGGACATTTTATGTCTTTTATAAGGTTTAATTTTTGTACCAAAAACAACTTGTCTAGAGACAAAACTTGAACAACCACGTCGAAAACTGAATCACCCGTGAGGTTGGTGTCGATTTTATGTGACACTCGAGCTTATCTGTAATGTAAGAGAGATAGTTATCAGGGTTGGTATAGCAAAATTATGTGTGTTGTTGTTGTGTGCTGATATATAACACTTGTTCCGTTGTACAGGGTATCAATAATGCACCCAGATAGCCTTTTTTTGCATGTTACTCTATTTACCCTTAATTTGGGAAACGAGCCTTATTTGCGCACAATGTTACAAAACATGAAAAAGAGTACACCCATTCCTTATTTCTGATTATTTCAAATGAAAACAATTATTTAATAAAAACATAAATGGTAAAAAACAGGTTGCCTAATGTATGGAATTCAAACAATCGAAAATAGTTTGAGTCACATGTCCCTACTATGGCCACCTGCGGCGGCTGTAGACATGTGCCGCTTAATGATGAGTAAGTTAATGTTCATTTTCTCTATTCCCTTTGACGAATGAAAAATGCACTGAGGCAACGAAACAGTTTGAATACCTGAAGCTACTAAATTCATATATAGTTTTTGAAAGAAAGGTAAAGTCAGAAGTCCTAATTTTTGGATTTTTGCTTTTACCCCACTTCATTAAAGCAAACTATATTCTGCCCTTTCACGACCACAATATTTTTCGAGCAATCGTACTTATATTTGTAATTAATTTCAATTTTCTCGGTCACTAGCTATTATTATGCAACTACTGCAAATCATGATACTGAGCTAATATTATGTTTCCCGGTCCACATCATCACTACTTAGCGGTTAAATTTTGTAATGGATAATGGTATCTCGCTACTTGTGCCAATTGGTAGCTTTTAAAAAGCCGTCATAAGTAGCGGATGACACTGCGAGAATCAGTAAAACTTAATTTGTTCTATTCCCACGTTCCCGGAACAATCGCACCGTACAACACGCATAATTTTGCTGAACCTGATAATAATTATAATCAGTCCAAACCCTCTCAATACACACACTCTTAACTAGTATTTACCACATCTTGCAAATACTACTCACAACTTTTGACATTGCAATATCAACGTTCCAGCGCTATTTCACAACTCAGCACAAAACAAAACTGCATAACATATCCTGTACAATGTTACATAAACTTTCCAACTGTTAGACCACCACAATTTATTTTAGACCTTTCCCAAGTACTGATTTGAGGGGAGAATCACTTTCTCCACGTCTGTCCCTCGTTATTGCTTTAATTTTCACTATATCCTCTCTAGCAATGTGAAAATAAAAGTGAGCCGTTCTCTTCTCGTGACGGTGATGTATATATTTTTATTTTTGAGGGTCCACCACAACAAAAAAATCGCTGCTTTTGGTAGACGTGCTGCAGTCTATTTTCATCAGAGGCATGTATCTCCCATCATCTCTATGTACACTACCGCTACTACTGTCTCTCCGATTTCTTGCATTCAATTGTTCAATTCAAGCTTTTCATTTCAAGATGTGGATGGTGATGAGACTCCACTTAAAAATATAAATGTTTTTTCTTCGTCTTCTTCTAACTGTTATTTGCCATTCCTACTAACAGTGTCCCGATCTCCAATTCCTAGCAAAGTAACTGAGGTATGGACAGGACGAAGCACTTCAATGTGCAAAGTAATGATGACGAAGTTGATGATGATATTTTTTGTATTGTTATGATTGTAAAGTTGAGCAGCAGTTGTAGCTTTGTGGTACAAGTAGTGTTAGTGCTGGTGAAAAAAAAATGTTGTAGGACTGGTGCTTTTGGTTTATCATATATGTGTGCTGCTAATATGTAATAGTATTGGTACAAAAAAAAAACTATACATAGTTCTCGCTAGTAAGACCAGTTGTGTATCGTGTGAGAAAAGCAGCGTAGTAGTAGCGAGCGAGCGACTAAGCACATTCATTCCATCCCAAACTCGAAAAAGACTTCATTTTTTAATACGGACCAAGACGGGGAAAAGAGAATTGAGAGAGCTAAGAAGAAGGCGAGTAGATTGAGTGTGGAATACCTACGTAGACGTACGCCTTTTATGGCTCCATATAGTATTCCATTTTCTCAATCTCAATGTGCATCCACACTTTATTATTTGGAAATACATATTTTTTCATGGTTTACTAGGCCTGCATATGATATAGCGTAAACATACTTAGCCGAATATTTTTTTACAGATTTCTTATGCCAAAACTGGCAATATACTACTAGCAGAAGGTGTAAATGTTCAGTTCTCTCGTAGTTTTTTTCTCTTCTGCACTTAGGCATATTGACGATGATAGTCATTACGGTTGTGTAGCTATCCATATCCATAACTAAACCATGCATTCCGTTCCGTATCCGTAGCTTTTTCTTGTCTTCCGTTTCGATTCGATATAATATATCGGACTTTTTTATACCACCATCACCACCAACACCAGGGTATTTTTTTGTTGCTGGTAACGTTGTAACTATTACATTTTGTACACTGGTACACTGCTCAACTGACTGAGCATGAGCTCCAGCCTCTTTTTTTCACCCGTCATCATCATCACCACAGCATATTCAACATTAGACTACTCAGAGTGAAGAGCATTTTATTGTATGAAAATGAAAATAGTAGTTCAGCCCATACACGAACAGTTAGCTAGCACAGCGCTAGAAAATGTTATAGTCATCGTATTATTACCCCGTGTTTCTTAGCCTATATGACATATAAAAACCTATAAACGCACACATCACCAAGACACGGAGAGAAAGAGAGAAGGAGCGCTAGAAAAAGCAACTCGTCGATGCAGAGCGAAAGGAAAAAAGAAACACAAAGGGTGAAGCTTTGTGTTGGGTACAACTACATACTTCTTTTTTGTGCCTGTTTATAATATATGTACATTCTACATTTTGCATACAACAGAACAGCAACGTTTCGCTTTTAATCCATTTTGGAATATTGTTCACGGATGCTAGTTTTGCAGAATTTACGACAAACGTAAATGTAAAATATTAATAGGAGTAATGACATAGGCTTGCGGGTGTATGATGAACGGTTGAGCGCTTTTTAATAACGAAAATGGAGTAATGGGCTCTTTTCATTGAAAGAAAAGCATGAAACATAAAAGTTTACTTATGTGTCATAGTCATGAATACGTTCTGATTTTGTTTCGATAAACTGTTCAAGAAAGGAGGATGAAACGTGATGCCGTTGAATACCGATCCTCTCCACGCCAGCCGTGAAAGGGAGAGAAAATGCAAATCCGGAAGTACTAATAGCATATATTAATTTGCAACAGGGAAAAGGTTGAAATTGTGTAATGTATGGTAAACCACTGAAAAAAATGTCTTGGTGGTACTGAATAAAAAAATTTAAATAGTGAAATGAGAGCTAATTCAAGAGCTTTTGCAAGCATCGCACACAATGCTACATGCTAAAACGCTTGCTTCATGCATTTTAATGACAGTTGTAATATAAAAAAATTTAAATAGTGAAATGAGAGCTAATTCAAGAGCTTTTGCAAGCATCGCACACAATGCTACATGCTAAAACGCTTGCTTCATGCATTTTAATGACAGTTGTTGTAATAAAATTCGATAAATAATGCAAACAAGTCTAGGATTGTTATTTCATCCTAAGGTGTATATAGAATGTATGAAATTGGTGTTTCCAGCTTCCAAGCAAAGTTTAATGTGTCTGTCTAATCAATCCAAGTAGCACAGTTTTTTTGGCTACGTATTTCTAACACGTTGCAGTTGTCAGTACGTTTATAAAATTTGCATGTAAAGCAGATAACAGCATGCTTCTATTGTACATTGTTCTCAGTCCGTATCCCTCATCGTATTTTCTCTACAAGAGACTCCCTGTCATCCTCTTTCGGGTGCATTCCACACACTCAATAATATACAAGAAAACGTACGATAGTATCGTGCTTATGAAAATTTACAGTGAAAAGAATTCGATGGGCTGAACTATTAATGGATGTGCTGAGACTCGAAATAGTTAGATTAGCTCCTAAAATAATTTTCCGGTGCACCTACACACACACACAAATAGACATGCTTACTTCACTTTTGTATAGCAACATGTGTACGCATTTAGAAAGAGGAAGAAAAACGGTGTATTGCATGTTAGAAGAATGTTGTTGACCATCCAGGCACAATGAACGACTTTTTTTTCGAGCACAGCTCGTTACTCTATTTTTGCATGATATAGTGGCATCTATAAATGAAAACGAGATCGAGAGGGAGATGATCTCAAACCACTTTCATGATGTGATCACGGTTTAGGAGACGATCTGGGAGGCTATCATCACTTGAGGAAAAATGTGTGTGCACAATAAACAATGATTAATATGGATCGTTCGGGATAATGTGGGAGATGTGTACAATCAAGTGTTCATGATGACAACGTAGAGTATAAAATGGCGACACATTCTTTTCGCGGTACGGTCGTGGCTATGGCTTAGGATGTATACAGGATATTGATAACGTGAAAGGTCGTTTTACGAAATTCAAAAGTCGTATTGTGAATAAAGTGCGAGTCGTATGTCGTAAGTATATCTGTTGACTGTAGTTTGGCTTAGCTCAAAATCATTGGCTGCATACATATTTTCATCGTTCAAAGTAACCAACAGCTCCATATTTATCATTGATTTGAAAAGATGTTGAAAATACCAGCATTTTTTGCTAACTTGAATGATTTAAAAATAAATAAGCCTTAAAACACCGAACACAAGATACTAAATCTCAAGGCCATGCCGTAAATTGTATGATTATTTGCAGCAGATTATTTATACCTCAAACGATTTTTTTCACTCTTTCATAGGTATAGTGTATATATTTCAAGACGAAGAGACATGATTTCCTATTTCCAATGCAACGTACTGACAAAAAACCTTGTAATAGCGCGATCATCAAAGATTAGAACTTAGTAACTAATTAATATCATGCAGTCACGAGTTACGTATAGTATCGTATAGTCACGGTAGAATGCGAACATTAATATCATCACTAAAATCCATCCTGGCCTGAAGTCGACCTGAACGTACACAAAAATGGGTATGACGACAATTGTAGCTCGGTTAGCAGCAGCGCTTGCATCCAACTACAACGTACTTAGACTGGAATGGTCAAAATGCGGGTCGGATGCATTTTGTGAAACCGAAAATGCTCGTTCGTTATATGGCAAAGTTTTTTGGACTCCAGACGCCTTCTATTTACCTGAGTGACGCTTTCGCATGTATAATCAATAAAATCTTCGGAAAAGTTATCGTAGACGACAACTCGGCTTGGAAAGCGCCTGCCATCAACGGTATAGTTTATTTATTGACTGAACACTTTCTAGGATTTTGGTGGGATTGGGTGCGTTACGCAGGGGAATGCTTGAGTCATGCAGACTGTGAGCTAGATGAAGATGATGTTCTTACGTGGATACATTTCATGAAACTTGAGGTAAAACGCCAACTCATCTTTCAATAATTTTCCACTGAAATGTAACTAATGACGTATGCTTTTGCGCAGTATTGTGGAACTACGTTTGTTGAAAATAATCAGGAACATATCCACTGTGACGAAGAGATTTGCATTGAAAATGTTACTCACATCCTGCCGGATATGATAGACACTTGCGTTATATTTTTCAATGAGCTGCCTCTACTATTTTCAGTATCAGTTGTTGGCATTATTTATCTCTTTTCTCCATCGATGAAGGGACTTTGTCGCCTTCCACAGGCCCAACAAGGAGGATCTCCAGATGCACCACGTACAACCACCCCCAGAAGGATCTTCAAACGGGAAACCTAACGGAAATGATGGTAGTAATAGTAGCGAAGGTAGCACAGATCCCGGCCAACCTGGTGGAACTGGCAGTAGCACTAGTAGCGGTGGCAGCACAATTCCTGGCTCTGGAAAACCAGCGGATGGCGGGGTACCCCGCGGGGGAAACGATAAGTCTGGTAGTTCAAAACCAACGGAACCGTCCGAATCGGAGGCTTTCTCTCAATGCCGAGGATGTAAAAAAACTCCCAGTCAAACAATTATGGTACAATGTCCGTATTGCAAAACTTGTAGAGCTGCTACAATCCCCAAACCCTTAGCTGATATCTTGCGATGCATGCAGTGTTCCACCTCCTCCCATTAAAGTACCTCCGCCAAAGGACGACCAAAATAACGGTGAAGATTCGTAGACAATACATTTCTCCTAAATCCAAACTATTCTCCTCCATTCATTACATTCAAACTGAATATTTGAAGGATCCAAACCCCTCCCTTTATCCAACATAGACCAGAGCTTAAGTTTGGCCTTATCACTTGCAATCCAATATGAGCAACCCGGAGATACCCTTCGTCACTCAAAATAATATTT
Source organism: Akabosia matsudoensis (assembly GCA_019593645.1). Lineage (NCBI taxonomy): Eukaryota > Metazoa > Arthropoda > Collembola > Entomobryomorpha > Paronellidae > Akabosia > Akabosia matsudoensis. Next base: position 16,530 of record VICI01000778.1, read on the forward strand.
TCAATATCAATCTTCTGGAACTTCAAGTTCACCAAAATTCCCTCTCTACGGACACATCAACCCAAGAAGACGACGATGACCCTGACTTATCTGATGATAAGCTGTACAATCTGTACTATTTAACTGCAGCTAAAAATACTGCCGATCTTGACCAGGAGCTCGCTTTACACAAGGATCACGCTGACTTACCACATTAAGACTTTACTCTGTTTAGTTAACTTAAACAATCATTCTGATTATGTGCATATGCTTTCCAAAACGTCATTAATGTTTATTTTTGTCGTGTTTAAACTTTGTAAACGTATGTATTTTGTTTTACAAATAATAATAGAAACTAGAAACCTTCCAAAGAGAAAGCGTTTCTTTGTTCCTTTGTCCTGTCTTATTCCATTTCCACACTTTTTCTCTCGCTTTGTATGTCGTTTCAGTACATGCGTAACTACCAACCACCTGCCGAACCTAAACATTGACCGATCCCTGCCTAGAGAGATCATCACAGTTTTTTCCTACTCAATTTCCGGAGGACCTAACCCTCCATTCTTACACATCAAAGACATCTATCCAACAAACCCTACAAAAAATCCGATGCTGCTGGTGGGTTTCTTCATGCATGTTTTTTCTCACTCTTACTTGCCGAGAATCCCGACTGCCACCACGAAAGTATTTATTTCACGACTACCATTCTCCTGGTATGTTATCTTTTATTCGCTAGTCATTCCGTACAACATACGAAGTTTTTTTTCTTCAGCACACTGTCAATAGCTAACAACACGATCCGGTTAACATAACACGGACAAACATAAAAAAGCTGACGTGTAATGCACATAAAAAATCTGTTTTTACTTGCCTTTTGCATATGACTTGAGCCTTGCCTATGCAGCTTGCCATTTAATGCTAGCCACTATGATGCTTATATGCCTATTATGTACATGATTTTAAATGTCACATATAATAATTCCTATTCTTAATTAACCATAAAAAACTTATCTAAAACATTATTGTCTTTAAGAACTGCGTCCAGAAAACATTCATTGCTTTTGTGAAAGTTTTCACCAGAAAGCGGCCAGGTATATGCATGCATGCATCAAAGACCAATTTTAGTTGACAAATCTCGCTATAAGAAAATCCGTCAGTATTATTACGTCCGCTAAGTTAAAGCAAAGGAGTGACGTGACGCAACGCAATAGTGTGACTTGTCCGCTTGTCAAAATCGGCTTAGTCGTTACCGGTGAGCAATTAGTGAAGCAGTCAAGTGCTGTTCTTTGGCAGGAGGAGTTGAAGAAACATCTGATTCCAGATCCAGCTTGCAATGAAGTAAGGTAATGAAAAAGAAGTGAAGTAAAAGTAAAGATGTGGCAGTAAAAAAAGTAACATTTCGTAAATTATAATATTATAGAAGGGTAATTATATTTAAAGAGTTATTTTTGCTCCAGAAACTAACTGTTTAGATGGTTGAAGTATGAAGTAGCTAAAAAAGTATGGAGTAGACAGGAATTGTGTGGATGTGTGAGTGTGTGTTAGCGTGTTGACGACGGCAGAAACGGCGACGTGTCATGAAGAAACAGATTGAGTTTAATGGTTTGGAGTAAAGTTGCATGTTTTAAAATAGTTTTTAAATAGTCAGGATTATGATTTTTTGAACGGTGTGTAGGGGTTTATCGTCTTTATTTAGTAGGAGGAAAATTGAGTTAAGGTGGGTGAACATTAAGTAGTTGTGAAGCGGGTAACCTCGTTTCTTGTTTGGAAATAAAGTGCAGGAAAGTGTTGACGTCAGCAGGCATGTGTTGGAATTGACAAATTGTTTGTGATGAGATTTAGTTTGTTGGTGTTGGACTTTTTGAAAAATTGCAGATTTTGCAGAAGTTTATAAATATGATTTTTATATTTCCAGGTATCAAACAATGACGGTAACGCAGCCGGACAGACTGTGGAAGTTTAAATTGAATTGTGGAATGGTAAAAGTTCCATCCGTGTTTGCTAGGGTTTATTTATTGATCAAAGACTGATGTCGTGTCGTGATTAGTGAAGTTTAATTTGAAACTCTTGAGAATTGGGTAGTTTAAAGTTTTAAAAATGAGAGGTCCTGGGCGTCTTATCTTGTTTTCGGTGTTGTTCCTGAGTATTGGAACACTCCATTGTGATGAGCATACGCATACGGTAAGGCAATATTACTGAAGGGCATGAATGAGCCCGTTTTATCAAAGAAGCTGACGTGATGACTTGAATGTTTGTCTTGACCTAGTACAAAAATAATGAAGAAGTTGTGTTATGGATGAATACCGTTGGGCCATACCACAATAGACAAGAGACTTACAGTTACTATTCCTTGCCATTTTGCCAAGGTCCAAAAGAAGCGATTGGACATTATCATGAAACACTGGGGGAGGCGCTGCAGGGCTTTGAGCTTGAGTACTCAGGCCTTGGTATTGATTTTAAGTGTAAGTTTTATGTTTCCATGTTGGATGGTTTTAAATCAGACCGGTTTGACTAATTTTTGACTGTATATTCTTATTCCAGCTGACACTCCAGCTACAGTTTACTGTGAGATTGAGCTGAACGATGAAAAGCTGAAAGCTTTTGTCTACGCTGTGAAGAATCGTTATTGGTATCAAATGTACATTGACGACTTGCCAATCTGGGGAGTTGTTGGAGAAGTAGACGAAGCTAAAAATGAGTACTATGTCTACAGCCATAAGAAGTTTGACTTGGCATTCAATGAAAATCATATCGTCGATGTCAATATGACCACAGAAGGAAAGGTGTTACTTGCTATTGGAGCGAAAATTCCGTTTAGCTATGAAGTTCACTGGAAATCCTCAAAAACGAAATATGAAGATCGCTTCGACAAGTACTTGGATCCAAACTTCTTTCAACACCGGATTCATTGGTTTTCCATCTTTAACAGCTTCATGATGGTTATTTTCCTTGTTGGATTGGTATCAATGATTCTCATGAGGACTCTGCGGAAAGATTATGCTCGATATGCTAAGGACGAAGAAATGGATGACATGGTACAACCTTTCTCCAAAATCTTTTATGCATTGTAGACTACAATTCAATAAAATAATTCGTGATTTTGAATAGGACCGAGACTTGGGAGACGAATATGGGTGGAAGCAAGTTCATGGTGATGTCTTTCGACCAGCTGCTAGACCTTTGCTATTTTCGGCGTTACTGGGAACTGGCTGTCAACTTTTAGTTGTAACTGTTGCTGTAATATTGTTTACTATTTTGGGGGAATTGTACACGGAAAGGGGATCTTTACTGTCGACTGCAATCTTTGTGTATGCGGCTACATCTCCAATAAATGGATATTTTGGTGCCAGCATTTATGCACAGATGGGCGGAAAGGTATTTTCTCGATCGAATTTAGATTTCCATTTTATTTTATAATTTCTTCATTTTAATATCTTATGGTGCTAAAATAAGGTCAATTTTATGTTGTTAGCGATGGATTCGTCAGATGTTATGTTCAGTGGCTCTTCTCCCAACAGTTGTTTGTGGAACATCCTTCTTCATCAATTTCATTGCCATCTACTATCATGCATCCCGTGCTATTCCTTTCGGTAGTATGGTAAGAGGACAAAAGATTCTTCCTTACTTATGCTCAGGGAAGTAGTTTTCATTGTTTGGATTCCATAATTTTCCAGGTGGCGGTTGTTTGCATCGTATTATTTGTTGTATTACCACTAACGTTGGTTGGAACAGTATTGGGAAGAAATTTGGGAGGTCAGGCAGACTATCCGTGCCGAGTGAACGCTGTTCCACGGCCCATACCAGAGAAGAAATGGTACATGGAACCAGCCATTATTGTCTCCCTTGGAGGAGTTTTACCATTTGGATCTATCTTCATCGAAATGTAAGTTTTATACTCAAGAGAGTAAAAAATGTTATAATAAAGTGTGCAGTTATTTCATTAACTAAACCTTTTGTTTTTTTCTTCAGGTATTTCATCTTCACGTCCTTCTGGGCTTATAAAATTTACTACGTGTATGGCTTTATGCTCCTGGTCTTCTTAATCTTGTTGGTGGTCACTATTTGTGTAACTATTGTGTGCTCATACTTTCTCCTGAACGCTGAAGATTATCGATGGCAATGGACATCTTTCTTTGCCGCAGCCTCGACATCTGGCTACGTGTACTTGTACTCAATTTACTATTTCATCTTTAAGACTAAGTAAGTCCTTGTTTTCTTTACTCCTACAACGGAATGAACTTCAAGAGTAATTGAAACTTGACATTTTTACAGAATGTATGGACTGTTCCAAACTGCCTTTTATTTTGGTCATATGGCTCTATTCAGCCTTGGCTTAGGAATTATGTGTGGTACTGTTGGATACATTGGAAGTTCTTACTTCGTGCGAAAAATTTACTCCACCGTGAAAATTGATTAGTTTGCTATTTCTTAACTTCTAAAGTATAGAAGGTAACAATGTTGAAATAAGTTGTCTGTTGAACTGAACTTTAATTGTAAATCTGACAAATAATTGTATAACTTATATTTATTATTGAAATGTCTAGGATGCGAGACTCAATGTAACACGGAGGGGTTCTCATTTACCGAACATTAATAACAAAGAATACATTCTGAGATGTCGTACATGCACAGTCATTCTTATATGATACATAGTTTTTCTTCGGAGCTACTATTACATACCTCGTAATCGTAACATTCTTTCATTGAGCAGTGATGCGCTGTGGGTGGAATCATTGCCTCATTATGCTGTTCATTGGCATATTACTCTCGAAGCCAATGCAGTGTCACATATTGTTTTGAATTGAATTGCAGATAATTCATTTTCAGTATAGTCTTGAATCGATCTTCTGTGATTAGCAAAAATGTTTTGTTAGATTTGTCAAAGATGTATTAAATGTGTCTTGCGTATTAATTTATTACAGTTAACCAAGTGATTAAAAGGATTTAATTATGTATATAACTTAAGTGTATTGTTAAAAGCTGAACTGTTTTTGCGAAGAGGATCGGACATTTTCGCAGCGGCTACATGATAAATACTTTTTGCAGGTATCTCCCGGAGATGTTCCAAATTGTTCATTTTCATATAACATATACTAGTACGAATGAATAAACTTGTATACAGTGTAGTTGATGTATAACGAAAATTGTTAGTGAAAGTTTAAATGTACTTGCACATTTATTTTAGTCTTTTGTGTATGAATTTGATATGATTAGCAATTTACAATTTTAATACGTATTGAAATTCATCAAACTGACTGGTCGGCTAAGTTTTGAATATCTACAATAACAAATAAGGGTACACTTTCACCTAAACTAGCTGAGTGACGCTAATGGTAACTGGCAGCGGAAAAAAAATTGATTTTTGCCCACAAGGACCTAGGCATACCTATGTTCTCATTTTGGTGCCACCGTTTAACATTAAATACCTTTTTTAACGGTAATTTCTCAAACAGTTTTTCATCCAAATATATCTCGAATAAGTTTTTCTAAACGTATAGTCAACAATGGTGAGAGTCTCGAAAACTTTCATCCCTGAAAAGAAAATGTTTGATGTAGAGGAATGGTTTAATTTCTGTACCTAAATAACCGTGTAACAGCAGTTACGCGTATAATGTTTTTGTGCTATCTAAACAATTAACATATAAGTATGATCTTGTGGTTACGTTAATAACATACCTATATACTGAAGTAACTAATAAAAGTACAGTAATTTGCCTCCCATTATGTAGATAAAGAGCCAAACATAGAATAGATAGAATCGTATGCACTATTACAAACAAATCACGATATACTCGTAAGTTCTCTGTGTACAATGCATATTGTATGTATAACAAACACCGATTATCGACTTCTCTCAGAAAAAAACCATTATTGGTAACAAATCGACAGTGTAAATTTTTAAAACCTAAAGCCGCCACTACTTCGGTTAACAAAAATACCTACAACAAACAACAATGACCTACCAACATTGACGAGTACTTGTAACTAAAAATAATTTTTTGCATTGAATGTCATTGCGTGTATATTTGTCGATTCGGTGGATTTTTACTATTATCTGTTGACAGTAAATATGATTTCTCGTCAGATTAAAATGACCCACATATCGCAATTCTTCTTCTTTTTCACAAATTTCCTTTTCACTATTAACATGTAGTATGTCTATACCTGCATATAAAAACTGTTCTTAAAATAGTCATCATGATGATGATCAACCTATTACTGCACAATGTTTATCATCGTTAACTTGTTACGGCTGAAAAAAGCTTGTGATTTCTTTTATTTTCGTAATCCAATGAATGCATTAATCATAAATTCCTTTGAATACGTAAAACCATCTTTAGTCGTTTCGGTGCATGAGCAGGCATACATGGGCATTTGGTTATGGTTGCAACAGTCAACAACTTAAGGCAAAAACGCACACAAAAAAATCGTCGTTTATGTAGACAACCCTTCATTGAACACAAAACAAAGAGGTTTCAGAAGGAGAGTGAAATTTTCCCTATAAACAACCATGAATCGGCAAAATGGCAAGTTTCTTTGTTCCCAGCTCAGCGTGAGACAATAGACGCCTTGCCATTTTTAAATTTTTGCTGGGCCTTTGTTGTTTTCCCCTCGTTGCCGAATCCGACGCGCTGTGTGCGAGATTCACATATTTGCATTAACGCTTATTTTAAAACCCAACATTTTCATGTGTCATAGAACTTGAAATCTAACAACGTTCTATTCTTCATGAAAAAGGTTTTCGAACTTTTCCTTCCCAAGAATAATTTCAATCTACATATATATCAGGAAAAACAGCTAATTTAGCGTATTTTAAAACCGTCCATGCAGCAGAAGATATCAAATGGCCGACTGTGGGTAATGGATTTAGCGAGGGACTGACCATAACGCTTGAGTTTTCTAAGTAAAACGATGAGAAGACATGATCGGCGGAAATAGTTTAAAATGCTGGAACGCTATTGTGTGAGGCAACTGGCGAGCATAACTAGACAGAAGTGGATTGGAAATCGCACCTTTTCCACAAGGCTCATTGTTTACGTTTTATTCCTTCTAACAAGGAGTGAGTGCATTGTTGGAGAAATGACAAGTGGTGAAGATAGCCCTGGGCAGAGATCAACTACAACCGAATTCTCGGTTCAATCTTACGAAATAAGGTTTGCAGATGATTTTGAACAAACGAACCGAACAATTTCTGAGGCGACTTCGACCCCAGAACCAGATGTGCAACATGGAACTTATGGAAACTTGTCGAGTACAAGGTAAGCTTTGTGCTATATTTGGCAAATTCATTTTCATTAACTTTCACTTCATATCCCGGGTTTGCTTTAGCATGGAAATGGACTCGGTCGCATCTGGTCCGAGCGAATTTGATTCAATTGAAAATTCTCTAATTCCGGAAAGTGAGACTAACAAGTCTCTATTCACTCCATCGCCAATAAGCAATCTACATACTGTATCAGGAGAAAGCATGGAAGTGGAAGACGAGGACAAGGGTGACGAAGATGAACTCGTAAACGAAAAGGAAAGTGAATATGATCTGGCACAGACAAGTGCCAAGACATTACTCCCATTGCTCCAACCGGCATATGAAGAATCAGAGACAAGTGCAAAGTCGCTGTTAACTTTACTTAAAGGTTACCATCATGAAAATCCGGGTGTCACCAGCATTGTGACTCCTACTCCTCGCGCTTCATACACTGTCGAACCAAAATCTATGCTGACCAGCAACCCGGTCCCTTTAATTTCTGCATCTAGTTTTACAACCTGGATGCCTTCGTCAACAACTCCAAGAGCTGTTAAAAGTAAGCATTCTCATTTGAAAAAAGCTCCGCCTAAGCTAGTTACTTCTCCGTCCTCCACTAAGAGACCTTCTGCAAAGCATCGACCAAAAAAAGTTGTCACATTCCTTACAACAAAGAAAGCAAAAGCAGTGACGGCCACTCCCAAACCATTCATACCAATGCGGGAGCACGCAGCAGACGTAAACAAAGACCCACATCATCCCCACGGAGTAGTTGTATTTGACAAACGAAAAAAACGCCCAAAGCCATCTCGCAATAAACCAAAGCCTGTGTTAACAGACACATTAACGACCTATCGAACGACAACAACTACTACCACATCAACAACTCCAAGTCCTGTTGCAGACACGAGCGACTATTACGATTACCTCAACAGTGGTGAAAGCAGTGAAGAAGTTCCACCCGGAAACAGCACCAAACGAGTTCCAGGCAAAGTGCCTTTGTCCAAATTAGCAATGGCAATGATAGCCTCATCGACGGTTTTCGAAAATGGGACGAGCTCAGAGGATGCCCAATATCCAAAATTACCTGTAAACTTGCTCAACATTTTACAATCGTACACGAAGCAAGTTCAAATGACTACAGAAGGATCTGCCGTGCAACCAACAGTTGTACAGATTCAAAGTACGCCTTTCATGGTCCATCTAAACAAGCTACCTTTTGCAACCCGCATCGCGATAAGTGTTTACTACAGTTTAATCGCTATTATTCCTCTCATTTACTTGGCATTTGGCGGATTAGGAAGAATTGGACTTATGAATGCATTTTCTGGTCGGGGGCTCGGTTTCCAGCCTAGAATGAAAAGAAGCTTACAAAGCACCTTGGAAAATTTGCGGACAACTTTTTCTCAGCGGGCGGACTTAAATGAGGACGATGAGTCAATCTGGATACTGAAAAGAATTGCAGATATTATGCAAGAGTTTTCTCCCGTGTCAAATTCAGAGCGTCGGCTATCGAATGCTCCGTACAAGCATCGGAATTAATAAATTATTGAGTTTGTAGCCTTTTTGTCATATAATGTTATTTATTTATTCTTTATTTATTTTTTCATATAAATTTAAAACACTAATGATTTTTCTGTAAAGGTACTATTTATCTATGCGTAGGAATAAAAACTAGATTTGATTTTAAAAGATAATACTGGAATGATAAATTACATTCAGCTACACTAATTTGCACAACACAGACGGAATTTAATTTGCTATAATTTTTTACTACAATCCAAGCTCTTTACAGAAAACCGCTCATAGCATCCCTGCGTGAAATATTCATGTTTATGTTAGCGTACAAATTTATAGCTTTAATTTTTGATTGCGCAGCGCCTTTGCATTATTGCATGTTGCGTATTGCTCTCCAGCATGGTATGTAGATTAAAAATATTTATATTTAAAACTGGTTAAAAGGATGTGAATGTACATGTTTGAAAACGCTTACGGGCAGTAATGTTTTGTATTGGAGTGGTTAAGTCTCCTCAAAATCTTCAGGTACCTCACAAGTGGGACTGGTAAGTGGTGTAGGGTCTACAACGGCGTTTAAAATGCAGTCTCTCACTGCTGCAGCTATGTTAACATCTCGATAGCCGAGAATGCCTCCAAATAGTACAAAATTGGTCTCTTTACCGTTTTCCTGGTGAGGGTCGTACGAGATTCGGCACTGCTTTTTTGGCGATGTGTCATCACAATAGTTTTTATAGTTGACAATGCCACCACCAAGCGAGTTTAGGATTGCATGGCTGGCACACAAGTCCCATAAGTGGACAGAGTCTTTTGACAGGACATAGGCATCCGCGACTCCAAGCGCAACACAAAGGAGTTTGTAGCCCGCACCAGAACTGGAAATCGTATTGAATTTGGTTCGAAGTTTGTCTTTAATCGCTTTCTCCTCCGCGGTGCTCAAAATGATGGTATGCCGTTTTGGAAAGTTGTCTTCGTTGTGCGGAAGTGGGTAACGTGTGAGTGTAGAAACGGACGTATCCTTCATGGAAAGACCTTTAAAATATGGAAATTCCGCTTTATAATTGTTCAAATCACTAAATGTTTGAATCACAATATTTTTCAGAATGTAGGTCACCCCAAAAGAAGCGCCCATTCCATTTCTCCCTGTCTGAATTGTACTTCCAGAAGGGTTGATTGATAACTCCAATCAGAGGCTGGCCTGTACTCATGTCAAAGGCGCCAATCAAAACAGTCACACAGTGTAACCCTTTGATCCAAATTTGGTCCTCCTCATCAAAGTTTTCATGGCATATTTTATCAAACTGCTCGCTTCCTCTGATGTACTCATTAGTTGCATCTACAAAATTGTATCACATCCATCCAAGGAATACTCACGCATGAGTCTCTTGCAACACTCTGCATGCATACGGCTTCAATTAGATCAAAATTTACCTATCGGATCAATCCAAATTCCAATATTTTCATAAGTCTCAATCAGGTCGTGCGGTAGCAACGACGTCTCACTTTCATCCAACTGGACCTCTTTATGTACTTCTTCAGCAAGCAGCTTGGCCGCATCCAAATTTCCATCAAGTACGTTTGCTAGCAACTATGTATCACAATATTCAGTGTCAATCATCATATCATACAAAACAAACTCATCATGTAAACAAGTAATGGAAGTTAAACGCTCTCTCACCTCGGCAGTCTGTTCCGGTGACTCTTCCACCTTCACTGTGATTGTGGCCCCAAGAGCGTTCGAAAATGTATTATTTTCCTCCCCAAAAATGTTGTCTTTCATATCAGGAAACTAAAAGTAAATACGTATTACAATTACACTAATCCAAATCCTCCTAAACAGAATTGTAAATTCGTAGAGATATGTACTTTTACATGACATATTTTCGTTATACCTTTGATGCCAAATCATGGCGTAAACTCTCCTGAATGAGAACATCGGCGAGTGTCTTAAAATCTTGAAAAAATCTGTCATTTTTTTTATTTATATCTCCAGTTTTCTCCTCAACTAGCAGGCTAAACAACTTTGTCTCTGCGCGAATCAATCGAGCGATATTGCTCGCTTTCTCCGAACAACAAAGAAGCGCCCGGACTAATTCACTCATTTTTTTCAAAGTTTCACTGGTTTTTCAAAAGATAAGAAAAATATACCGTACAAAACTGATTCGTTCAGATTTAACAGTGTCTTTGTGTTTTCATGTTCCCTTTGTACTTGATTTAATCAGCAACTTCGCACACAATATGGAACGTATGAATATAAATCACAAAGAGTTGATGACCATAGTCAGCGTAACATGCCTCTTAGTTATTGAAAATTGTGAGAACTTGTTTCTTAACGCAACCTTGTCTAAAATGTTTCATGAAGTTTTGAACCATTTGTTTCATATGAAACGTATGTGGACACAAAAAAAATTCATACACAAAGCTTTAAATTCTTCCTTCTTTACGGGCTTCCACGTACCTATCCAATAAGATTTAACAGATATTCTTATGGATTCATTTGTACTAAATTGCACAAGGAAGAAAAAAAAATGTTTAGAGTGGAAGTGTTTCTTGGTTCAGTTGGAGTATATGAAATTTCTGTCTTTTTTATGTTCAAACGATAATGCGTTCAGCTGCAAAACAGAATGAGGCAGAAGTGTGATCCATGCTATGACTAGGCCGAACACAAACTGTGTACCTATTGCAAAAAGGAGTTTTCTGAACTGCACAACATACCACAGCGCACTATTTTTTCCCTTTTGGAGTTACTATGTCGTACCAGTGGGAGATCTACAATTGTTAATAGTTGTGTGTGGATGTGTGTACTTCCATTTTCATGGCACATGTGCAAAAATAGCGAATAAAAAGGTTTGCACCACCGTCACTACCACACGATCGACTCTCAACCAGGCGAAGCAGAACAATATCCAGATTTTTTCCCCTCATCTCCTCCTTCGCATCAACATTCCATCCAGCGATTTAGGAGCCAACAGAAGTGTGTCATAATTTTAGTGCTCTGATATAGGCACGCACACCTCTTGTTTCACTTCCTTTCGTAGATGTGGCATACTATTTTCAGATGTAGTATAAATACAACATCAATGTCAGTTCACAAGCAGCGATAGTTTATTCTAAAAAACATCTTTATAGAAGGACAGCATATTTTTACGGGATACGAGCATAAACATGAGATACATTAAATGTGGATGTTCTGTTAAAGGTCTAAACGAACAAAACTGTCTACGGCATTTCCATTAGCGTCAATGCTTGCTGCTTCCAAATGCTAAAATGAAGCCTCCACAAACAATATTATGAATAAAACAATAAATTGCTCAAATTGGCTTTTGTCATGAGCTTTGAACTTGTATAAGACTCTGAGTAATAAGAAAAGAAATACAGTTTCTGAAGGATTCGTTCAGTTAGAGAAATAGTTAATTTATGACATGTGGTTTATGAGGCATACGCTCGCGTATACGCTCCTCTATCTGGTTTTAACTGAAACGGGGAAAACAGTTTCTTCCACTGCTCGAGACATTAGCACTTGAAACAGAGTGGCAAAGTGAATGAAAAAAAGTTTATAGCGTATTCATAATAGTCTATTTATTTTCTGTATGCTCCAAACAAAATAAATTTCATCTAATCAACATTATAACATGTGTGTATTGCATTATAATCCGGCTTCAGTTAAATGTAGATTTCTATATTCAAAGATATGCTGAAAAGCCGTCGATCTGCCTACCATTATGAATCCTCTGGATGGTATCTTACTTGAGTTGAATCGTTACAGTTTTGACCTCCAAATACTCATGTAGTGACTCCTCTCCACTGGTGGTTGAGCAATTAGGAGTAAAGAAAGTACATGGAAAAGTTTAATAGAAGCTAAATTATTAGACCATTTAGAGCTTTATTTGGTTGTAAGCTTAAAAGCGTGTTATAACTTACAGCTCACGACCTTGTCCACTTTGCTTGAAGCCACCAAACGGGGCTTGACTGCATACTATGTCATAACAGTTAATCCTATATAAATAAATTTTATTAGACATTTTGAGAATTCTGGAACTGTTTTGCAATAGTATGTGGCATGGAAAAGTTAATCATTTGTTTACCATACAGATCCTGCTTGCACAGACTTGGCAAATTTCATTGCTTTGTTGATGTCGTTTGTAATTATTCCTGCAGCCAAGCCGTAAGTTGTTGCATTACAACGTGCGATCACTTCATCCAAAGAGTTGAACTTGAAGATTGACTGAACCGGTCCAAAAATTTCTTCTTTGGCTATTCTCATATCATCTTTGACATTTGCGAAAACTGTTGGTTGAACAAAGTACCCTTTGCTGCCCCATCGCCCACCTCCGGTGACTAAAGTGGCACCTTCCTTCTTGCCAGAGTCAATTAGGGATAGGATTTTAGTAAACTGATCGTCATCAATTTGAGGTCCTTGTTGAATTCCATCTTGAAATGGATCGCCAACTTTTCTCCCTTCTGCGAGCTCCTTAGCTTTTGCAACGAAACTGTCAAAAATATCGGCATGCACAAAGGTTCTGCTTCCAGCACAACAGTTTTGACCGTGGTTGTTGAATATTGCCCCGTGTGCGATTTCGGCAGCTTCGTTTACTACAAGAGCCAGTCCGCAATGTCCATATATTGATCAACATTGCGTCAAAATTTTCAAGCAAGAAAGATTAGGCTTATCTACTGTCATACCATCTGCGTCTGCATAAACGACAAGAGGACTTTTTCCACCACACTCGAGAGTGACACGTTTCATATTACTGCTTGCAGCTGCACCCATAATAATTCGACCAATTTCAGTGGACCCAGTGAATGCAACTTTATCAATATCGGGATGATTGCTGATTGCGGCACCAGCAGTTGGCCCATAGCCAGGAAGAATGTTGACAACACCGGCTGGAAATCCGGCTTCTTTAATTAATGCTCCAAGGTATAGTGCAGTCAATGGGGTTTGTTCTGCTGGCTTCAAAATCATTGTGCATCCAGTTGCAAGAACGGGCCCAAGTTTCCAAACCTGCACATTTACGAGTAAACTTGTATTACAATTCGTATTCTGGCTTGCTCGTTTCCTAAAGATTCATCTTGAGTACCTCCATTAAAATAGGATAATTCCAGGGTACAATGGATCCAACTACGCCCACCGGCTCGCGTAATGTCATTGTCATGTAGTTT
>VICI01000779.1:0-21937 GCA_019593645.1 Akabosia matsudoensis
AAAAAAACGGGAAATGATATTGATGATCACGATGAAGATATCATTTTCCCCGGAGAGACAGTCATCGCTCATGACACTACACACCATGATATAATATTCACCTTTGTTTGCTGAAAATAAATATGATTTCTTTTTATATCTAGCACCTTAATAATTTTCGCAATTTGTCAGGGTTTGTTGGAGGGTGTATCAAACCAACCAAAAAAAGTAATAAAATAATAATTGACTGGAGTGCGAAATTAGTATGATGACTTTGGGGTGAAATTACAATGACTTTGCTGAAAGAGAAAAAAACAGCTATTTTATTTATATATTTTGATTAACTTTTTTTACTATGCTGGTGATTACTGTGTTGTTTGCTCGCAATTTTGTTGAGTATTGTATTATGATGGTTATGATATATAAAACTATTCTCAACTTATTTACCTTGAGTAATACAGTTTTTTCTGTAAACAGATTTGACTATATTTGTCCTCTTGATAAGAAAACGAAAAAGCAAAATGAATTTTTTTCTATTTCTTTCAATTATTTATTTAATACTTTGGATTGACTATATATTATATCTGCTCTGGTTCTGATGTTGCTTGCGTATAAACAAAACACGTTTGCCATTTTGTTCATGGAATTTGTAAAGTGTTTTAATTGAATGTGATTAGGGAAAACGCAAGTTTTGCTGAATGATCCCGCAGTGGAAACATAAATACTCCGTCTTTTTTTGCCAGTCTCCTTTTAAAACATAATAGCATTGCGTTTTTATAACTGGACGTAGATATTGAAAACTATTTTTGTATACTATTTTGTATGCTTGACTAACAGTATACTATTAATGTCCTTTCTGGTTTTTCAATGGATTTTTTATAGCTTGAATCCAAATGCTGCGTCCGTTTTCAGTCAGAATCAGACAGCGGCTACAGCGACGCCAACGGCGACACAAGGAATGGTTCAAAACGCAGCGTCACCTGCAAGCTATTTGTTTCATGCGGCTGCTGCTGCTCATCAGCCGCAGTCTAATGTCGCGCAACAAGCAGCCTTATCGGCAGCAGCAGCTGCCGCTGCTGCAGCGTACTCTGGCTCTCCATTGTTGTCCTTGCAGCATCATCCCCACCAAACGGCAGGGTTATCAACGAACCAAGCTTTGGTCGCTCTTGCAGCTCAGCAAGCCCAACAAGCTTCACATTTACAATATTATGATACATCAGGAGCCACTGCGGCAGGGTATCACCACCATCATCAAGCCACTTCAGTGTCAGGTACTGGAGCGACTGCGGGAACAACTGTGCAAGCAACGGCGACTAATCCTTCAACAGCTACTGGAATGGTTAGCTCTGCGAACATGGTGAGAATGCCGTGTGCTATCATCGCTCATAATGATTGAATGGTGCAAAAATATTGAATTTCTAATGGACTCTATTTCTAATTTTCCAGGTCGGGTCAGGCTCTACGGTTGTCTCCACAGGAGCTCATCACTACACGCAAGGTGGAAACCCAACAGCAACTCATCACTTGTCTGCAGCGCAACAAGCATTCGCAGCTCTGGCCCACTTGGACCCTTACTCCAGTTACTTAGCTGCTGCTGCAGCAGCATCCGGTCAAAACGCTGCCAACACTGGAACGTCTGCAACGGCGCCAGCGTATGCATACTTACCAGGAGGTGCAGCTGGAAGCCATCATCCCTCGCATCACCCGTCAGCAACAGTCAACCCGTATGGAGCTGCTGGCCCTTGATTTAAATGTTTTGCGACAACACATCATCTTACAAAACAGCCTTCGTTTTTTAAACAATGCTCAAAAGACAGTGCTGTTATTTGATGTTATCAGTTTGCTAGACTTTTAGTTAAGTGGCATTTGCAGCGCGAGGTGGTGAAGGGGCAATATGCGAGTTTGTTTTTAAGTATTCTGCAACTTATTCAACAAATAAGGTAGTCTTATCTGCCGCTAATTTCTATTACAATATATTTCTAGTGTTTTAATGAAAAAATTGTTTGTCGAGTGCTAAATAGTTGATCACTAGACCTCATAATTTAATATTTACAGTTTTATGCTGGTTTTAAAAGTAACCGAAATAAATATACACTCATCTGGAGTACAGCAATCTTGACTTGTAAGAAATGCGCTTGTACATCAATATTTTTTATTTCTCTTCACTTACTGGCCTTACACAATAAATAAGTTGTAATCATATCAATATAATTTTGTCTGATTGTTGCATCGCCTTCCGTAATTCTCAGTTTCTTCTCTGACATCCATCATAAACCAAGACAAAACGGATTTTACGCCAACTTTGTCACCAATCTGGCCACATTCGACATTCAACATTTATTTTCTTCTCTAGATTAGAACTGCAACTTTACACATTCCGGTTCTCGCTTCTGAATTTCTGATCTCACTGGTCGCCCCATTATGCCTACATGTAGATAGTACAACTTGATATTATTCTTATAATTTAGTTAACTTTTTCTCCCCTACAACCCTTTGAACCAACTTACAATCAAGTATCACAATTTTTTGATGATTTTTAAAAATTATTCGTCCAACGTATACCATATATACATGTAAAAAACAAATAAAAAAACGCTTTATCGAAGCACCGTGTCTATCCATAATTATTCTAGGTATACACAATGACAATATAATATTTCAGCCATTTTATTATGTACACAACTTTCGTTAACAGATCAACAAATAAAGTCGGTGAAGGGTTCGTTGTTCATAAAAACGTAGTTGATTTCAGAGTGAATAATTCAATAGTCAATTGTCAATAGTGAATATCATAGCTTTTTAATAGCTTGCCATTTTATGTGCTTAGTTGTCTTGTACATTAAACACCTATCGTAAACTTTAAAATTTTGTTACTTAGTCAAAAGTGATATTCCTCTTTGTTCTGTTCACAAGGCCAACAAATGAAATCCTAATTCCAATTTAGCTACATAGCTTGCTAGTAGCCTTCTGCATACGAAATAATGTTCTTGCATGTTTCTATATCGGTGTGGAAAATAAAATCAGAGGCAAAATGGCGATAAAATTTAAAGGTTAATCAAAGCATTCTATGTCTAGATTTCTGCAAACGTTTAAAATCCTTTGTAAATGAAATATGTAAGCCTTCATTGATAATTTACCAAGTCTGGAGACTATAAACTGTGCTTTCAAAAAAACTCCTAAATATTCTGTAAAGCAGTATCTGAGCAGTAGTGTTTTTTATGCAGGCTATTTACAGTTTCAGTTTACATTAGAGAAGGAAGTTTTACTTTCACCAGACCTGCTGAATGAAACATTTCAACAAACAGGGCGAACGTTTTCTATACAAGATATCCTTTTCTATACAAGATAAACTTACCTGCATATATGCAGTTAATACATAACAGTATGTATATTATTGTGTCTAGCATTAAATTGGCATAGAACGATCAGTTCGTTGTTTAATACTTTTTTTAATTAAGCAATTATCAGGCAAAAAGTATATTGCCAATGTATGTGTGTGTGTGTTGTCGAGTCGATGAAGCAAAACATGACTGTAAAAGTCAGATGAGCAGCGAGGAAACGATATAAAGAAAGAAATATCAAAATAGTCATCGACGGAATATTGTAATTAGAGTAAAATATAGAATGTTTTTGTTGAATATATATATTTACAAAAAGAATATTACTGTCTAAATGACGCTGTTTTGTATTCATGTGTTTCTCTTCTACAGTGAGAATGAGTATATGAAGAAGAAATTGTTTTGCGACGAGTTTTGTCTGGAAACTCTGTTTGGAGGAGACTGAGGAGGGACGTCCATAAATCACTTTGCTGTCTGGACAGCGGCTACCACAAGTCTTTCAATGCACTAGCTGTCCATTTCGAATATTTCTTCGGCTGCTTGCTGCAGCGCCGCCGCCTCCAACGCCAGTTCACTCTTCTCCTTCTGCTGGTTGAACTGGCGTTGCTGTTCCGGCGTAAAGTAGTAAATGTGGTAGCTCAAATTTTGTCGCTGGGGTCAAGTAACCAGGCTAATAGGATTATACCTCATCATCTTGCTGACGGACATCCACATTACGCTAGAAATTACGCACACTCCAACTCCTGCCCAGGCCAGTTGTAAACTCCAGCCAAGAGTGACAACTCTCGCGGTTCGAAAGTCATCAGACTTATCCAAGTCCGGAATCAACCTGGTCCAGACGTCCAACGGCTCGTAGTCGTCCGCCCGGTTCCGATGCTTCACGTGGACAATGGCCAGCGTGAAAATGGCAAAGAGGGCAGCCAGAACGTATATCACGCCGGTGACCAGCACCGCACTTATTTGTATTCTAAAAATGCCGAACAAACCGACAAATATGGCCGAGCCTAAAAGTATCAGGCAAACCATTGCACAAGCAATCGCCAAGTTTTGCATGCCTGCAAAAAAGAAGACAAAAAGAATTACAACAATGTTACTACAATCTTTTAGTTTATTTTTTATTGCCGACATTCATTTGTGCTCAAAGGGAAAAGTTTCTTTCCCTCATTTTTTTTACAACTTTCTCCAACATTCTCGCTAACGCAGGACAGATTCTATTTTTATTGGAAAGGTAAACATACCAAGTCAAGTTGGATTAGATTAGCGGTAAAAACGACCACCATGCAGAGTTTGGTTATTTTCTTTGTAAAAAATGTTCGAAACTTTCCGTTTTCTTGGAACATTCAAAGGAAAAATGCCAAGTTTGCAATAACTTTATCACGCACCACCTGAACTATTGCGACAATCATGAAAACCCCTTTCAGTTTTCTTAGAGAGATGCCAGGGCATATTTACCGGCGCTTTTAGGAAAAACGACGTGACTATAATTTTGAGTGTTACATGCATACCTTTTTAGGTTCCATTTTTTGGCAGTGAAGACGCCCTTAAATACTTCATAGCCAAAAAATGTGCTTTGTTGTAATGTACAAAGTTTTTATACTCGGCCATCTGATGCCTCTCTAAAAAGGAAGGACACTTTGGTAGTTTCCAATGTTGCACAGTGGTTTAGTTTGCGCTCAAGCACGTACTCAATATATTGCTATGAGGTAGGGGCATCCAAAAAAATAAGTTCTATGACGGCAGGTAAGCAAGGGGCAGACTCTTATATTTTGCCACCAAAAGTCTCGTGGTGACTGTTCTTGGGTAGACCCCAGTTAAAATGTCATAGTGTGCCTCTCTTTGAACCTGTGAAGAAACTTTCACCAACTTTCTCCAATACATGTATAAATGTGAAAGCAATTTCCAAAGTTTACCTCATCCATTTATAAGACGACAACGTAAAAGTTGCCGCATGGGCTGTGTTGTTATTTTTATGAGAGTATCATGTTGACTGTGTCTGATGCTGGAATATTTGTGCTTGTGGCGGAAATGAAAGTCACATGAGTCACATCTACATTATGTCTCTGTGCATTGATAGATATACATATACGAGCAGACTTTTAGTCACAACATGAGGACTAGTAAAAGAAGCATTTTGAACGGGTTCGTCTCCTGAGTACACGTACGAACTCTGTTTTTTGTCACATACCTTGGAAAAATTAAGAGAGAATTCGGCGAGCGACAAATGGAAATACCGCAATGATACATACAATTCCTGATGAAAAAAACAGGACGTTTTTCGTTTTACTATGGCAATTGCGGTGGATATCACTTTAAAAAGGCGACACAGCAGAAGCCAGACACTATTTCTCTGTGCCATAAAAAATTAGTACCTAAGAGTTGTTTTGCACCCAGTGGATTCAAAGATGGCACGGGTAAGCTAATTAACAGCAAGGAAACACATACTTGAGTCAGTTCAAGGGTACTTTTTTTCCTTTTCACATGCAATGGAAAACCACATTTTTCACGATACATGTGCGCCCAGAAAAAAAATGCTCCTAACGTGCTTTCGTTGAGTTTACTCAAGAGCACGAAGTCACAAAGATTTTTTTTTTCAGGGATGAATCGTAGCACAAGTTTCGTTTGGAGAAAGCATCCAATCCAAACTAAAATGCAAAAGGCGAAGCAAATATATAAAACTGAAAATAATCAGGATGGAGAAAGGAAAGGGATATGAGATCTGACTTGAAGCACGAGCAGCCCAAGTACGGCTCAGTAGCTCTACGCCGTTTTTACCTCCATTTTTCACTACCGATGCCCTTCGCAATTTTCCTTCTCCAGCTGCTGTATATGTATGTTTTACTCTATAAATCCACATTTTTCTTCCACTAGTATGACTTTCCCTTTGCTTTTCCTTTCTGAAATTTTCTCGTTTGTGAAAATGTGAGTGGTGTACGTCCTGAGCAGGATATGATCACGGGAATGATGTCAGTGATTATGGGAAATGTTGTTGCGTCTGTAGAAAGGAAACGGCTTTTCGGGAGTGAAATGTTGTATGTACGGTTTTTTTCCTCTTTGAGGAATTCACAGATATCAGGCATAAAGTAATATGCTCTCCGAAAATACCTTGCGCAAGTAAACCAGCCCACACAACAGTCCTAAAGCTGTATGAATTATTCATCATCGTCAACCCGTCACTTTCCATAATAGTACTTTGTTAAGTAAAAAAAACGTGGACCACCAGTACCATCACAAACCATCAAAATCAGAAATGATCATGATTACAAGGGCGTACTGAACTTGCCCATGAAACTTTTCTTGAACGTTATTGGGCTTCACCAGTTTTTTTTTTTCTTTAAGAAAAAGTAACTTTACTGCCGGCAATCATAAAAATATATTTCTGAGTTATGAACCCCCAAGAAGACATTTTCCATGAAACGAAAAGGAAAAATGGGAATTTGAAAAAGTGGGATTGTTAAGCTCATTATACTATACTAGGCTTTTACACGATGATGATGATAATGTTGTAGTAGAGCCGTGAAGGGATGCTGCTGTACTACACCAAATCTTTTGATATTTTGTGCTCTTGCCTCTACATGTCTTATTTTTCTGCACAATCGAATATTCAAAAGTTATTTCCGGGAGAAAGTTCATTTTGATTGGAGACAAACTTTTCCTTAGCTTAGGAACAAATGAGTAGGGTTTTCATACACTAGAAATCAAGAAATTGTGTCTTCTACAAGGATAAATCTCATTCGACGAAATGTTTTCTCGTGCAACAAAATCGGTCAGAGGAAAGTAGACAACAACTATTTCTCATTTCATTCTCAGTCCATAGTCCACATGAGCATTACTTTTCTCCGCTTTAAATTAGAAAAGAAGAGAAATTTATGCAGGGAGTGTGAGATACCGTCGTACCTCTTGTTTGGTTGAAGCATGCGAGTTTTTACCCTGCATCTCTGCCTCAAGTACAGCATGGATCGTTAACAACGCACTTTGGCTAAGTAAGGAATATTCTTGATTCGAGTTGAGGTTGTCTGAAAACGGAACAAAAACAACGCACCACCAGAAAGTCCCATGCAAAGGTGAAAAGAAAACTCGATCTCTCTTACAAGAGATTCGATTTGATATTAGATTTTCTCACCATCCGACATCCCG
Source organism: Akabosia matsudoensis (assembly GCA_019593645.1). NCBI lineage: Eukaryota > Metazoa > Arthropoda > Collembola > Entomobryomorpha > Paronellidae > Akabosia > Akabosia matsudoensis. The sequence goes on from VICI01000779.1 coordinate 7,452, forward strand.
AAATCGAGTTTTCTTTTCACCTTTGCACGGGTCTTTCTGGTGGTGCGTTGTTTTTGTTCCGTTTTCAGACAACCTCAACTCGAATCAAGAATATTCCTTACTTAGCCAAAGTGCGTTGTTAATGATCCATGCTGTACGCTGTAGTTTCAAGTAATGCGTATGCCTAGAGTAGGCTTCCTTTTCGATGAATATACATTAAGAAAATGTATAAAGACGATCCTTCATTAATTTGCACAATTCGTTGGCATAATGTCGTTAATTTAGTTGTAAGGCGTAACGTAGTCTTATATATTTACGCATGAATGTTGAATGTATTCGAGTCTATGCATCCTGTACCTCAGAAAATAAAATGTAAATTCCTTTGTCAGAGAAATCCAACGTATTATATTATCTTATAGTTCAATTTGTAGTTTTAGTATTTAGGCTCTCCGACTTCTCCATAAGAATACTTGAAACAGAGAATAAAGTATTTGCGCACAGATTCAGAAGTCAGCTTTGTTTTGGTACATTTTTTTCTTAAGAGCCTCAGAATCTCGAGTAGAAACGGACTGCCTAATAACGAACCGCATATAATTGCATGATTTCATCCACAAAAAGGCAACATAATATATGTATTCAAAATGTAAATGCAGGGCATTCCCTCCATCACATGCAACAAAAATCAGTTAACACCGCTATGGAAATTGGATTACAGAAATCACTGAATACATGATGATGAAACGGATGCCGTTTGCATTGCTTTAACGAGATGCGAGAGTGAACCAAATTGAAGTGAAGGATATTGAGAGACAAACAAAATAAAATATGGACGACTTAGATAGTTATTTCAGATATTGATTTCACTATTTTCCAAAAATCATACCAATATACAAAAAATGTTGCACAGGCAACATATGACGAAGCACGTAATGCAAAGTACACAGGGATAAGTTAACACCAAGTTTACGCTTAAAACAAAATAGGTCATAGCTCATCTAATAATAATCTTAATCATCATATTGGTAACAAAATTAGGCGTCATTTAATGCAAACGATCAAAAGAGAGACACGAATGAGCAACTTCGCCCGAAAACCAATAAATAAATAGTTAAATACAAAATTGAAGTTATCATGCGAAACAAAACCGACCAGTTCCAAAAGTAAAGTAACTCGATTTTTTCATTCGCTGCATTATTAAATATTAAATGATACAAGTCGTGGAAAAGGTATAAACAAGCGGCAGTATAGAATATATTCTTTAAACAAATATTATGGCATAATCAGTTTAACATCTCAATTTGTCGGGTGAATTGATGTTTGAACACGAAATTCTCTGTTATCTCCTGTCTTGCACAAATTTCCATGCAATATTCAGAATCAAAATGACTATTGGAATTGAATGATAAGTAAATCAGTGGCTTAAGGGGTAACAGTAACTACTACAATCGTTAAAGTACATTTGATTTTTTATGTAGTACTAGTACCCTCGTAACGATAATAATGTCTCTGGGATCGGAAATTTTTTATCATTTTTCAAGTTCGATATTCCTGATATCTTTCTTGCCTAACATTAAAAAGGGGGTTTTATTTTGTATTTGAAAATAATTTTCCGAAGTTTTCATCACTTTTATATATGTTTTATAGGCCAGCTCAACATTCGCTAGTTACGAGTAAAGCTTGTAATTGTAACGTGTACATATCACATTGTCTTGTATCGCAATCGCATTTCAACTGGATTACGTGCTATCATGTCAAAACATTATAATTATGCGTATTCTACACATGTCCCGATAGAAACATTTCCTTAAATACTTTACAATCTAACTGACATAGAATTTGTAGAAGATGATGCTCCCTCTTGTGGGGTCACCATAGTTATCCTTGGACTTCTGGATAAACTTGGTGGAACCGGGGGTGATGTTCCAAAGTTTGTTACACTTGATACTAGGCTGGCCACAGTAGAGCCAGCCGTATGGTTATTGTTACTTTTTGCCTAGAAAACACATTAATTTTTGAAAATGTCTTTGAGCAAATGACAATATTTACAGTGCACTTCATTATACCTTGCGCATAATTTTCCCGGAGGTAATAAGTGGACCAAATCCTTCTTGATGTGCAAATGCATAACTGGACCGAAGAGATCGACGACTTCTACGGGCGGATGGTGTTCGAAATGCTCGATCGTGAGCCTGTCTAGTCCTATAGAAAAAAATTGCGTTAGAAGTCGTACTAAGGGGAGGAAATTTCTTGGAACCTGTCGTCGCATTGACTTACTTTACGGATGACACTCGTTGCTTCAGTCTTACACGATCAGATAATGTTGGATGGACATCATGGAAATAGAACCTCCAAGCAAGCACGGGAATGATGAGTATCATCACAGTGAGGACCAGCGTAAACCAAAAACTGGCTTCTTGCAAGCCCTTTACACGGAATAAAATGACAACGTAACGAACAGAAGTAACTCGTGTAAAATATAGTCATTTTCAAATAATATCATGCTAAAGAAGTGTAATGTACCTTCGTAAGGGATCCCAAGTACCGTCCTCGTATGGCAAAATTGTAAATGTAATGAAGTATAAAGTAAAAGAGAAGAGATCCCCACACAGTTATATGATTAAAAACAGTCCAGTACGAGGTGTCTAAGGCAACCTACGAAAAAAAGAAAACTGTACATTCTACTTTTACGGCTATCCCTACCCTTCTATGGTTATTGGTGTTACCTGAGCTGTTACTACAACGACTAGAATAGTGGACACAACACTACCAAAAAGCATGTGGTCAGAAAGACCCTGGCCATCCGCGGATATAGCGTGATTGTAAGTTCCATAGGGGACGATGAAAAGTACACAAGACGTAACGAATCCATGAAGGGCTGACTTTAAAAACTCCTTCTTGTTAAACAGCAAATTTAAATGTCCAGGTTTGTATAACTTGGGATATCGTAAGCTATGATCATCGTTGCAGTCTTGGTCGAAAACTCCGATCGATAAAACAGGTAAGGAAGTGTAGAATAGGTTGTACACGGAGATGAACATGGGATCGAACACAGTCTATTAAAGCAATAAAAATCGTCATAAACAACATTAGCAATTACGTCTATTGACTGAATACAGGAACCGTAAATTTTAATAGACTGGCTCATGTAGAATGAATACCTGGGCACTAAAACCGCAGAAGAACGCGTACCAAAAGTGGGTCAACGTAAATGCAAAATTTTTATAGAAAAAGTATCGCAAAAATTTGGACATTCTGTAGTACGACCATCGGCCATGAACCAAAAGTAATCTTTCGAGATAACGGAATTGTGCTATGGAGTAGTCAGATGCAAGCACAGCTTGAAGTCCTTCCTGGCCACTAATCCCAACACCAATATGTGCAGCTATAATTGGAACACCAAAGTAATTAAAATGAGAAACGTTCTTATATCAACGAGTGATATTGTTTAGCTTACTTTTAATCATAGAAACATCGTTGGCACCATCTCCAATGGCCAAAGTAACAGCTCTTTTGTAATTCTTCACTAATTCCACTACAAGGGCTTTTTGTAGGGGGGTTACACGGCAACAAATTACTGACCGACCTTGAATATAATGCAATCAGAATTATTGTCATGGTACTTCATGTCATGGTTATAGTACATGTACTAGGATAGTTCTAGTGTACATACATTGAGAAGCCAACTCCAAAAAGAGTTGTTCCAACTGGGGATGTAGAGCATGGACCAAGGAATGACCATTTACCACAACCGCATACCCACCATTCTCTTCAGCATCGTCTCCTGGATGATACCCTTCTGAGTCTGTAAAGGTTACCATGTTAACATCTCCTGGTCTTTGGCTGTCTACAGAAGCACATGATCCTTTCTGCAGTGCATCCAAATATTTTAATAGCTGCAGTTTTACATCTTCAAACGATGCCGAATCCACAATAAAAATGTCATTCAAGTCGTCAGTAAGAAGTTGGCACGAGTAACCGATGTTTATCGCAGTTTCTAAGAAAAGGAAATTTTATACATATTATAACTCAAAAGAAAGACATGACTCTACTGTTATTAGGTCCCATTGAAATCGGGTCAAATCGTACAAACCTTGTTTGTCTCCAGTCAACACCCACACTTTTATATCTGCCATAAGTAAGTTAGCTATTGCAGCCGGAACCCCGTCTTGCAATTTATCTTCTATTGCGGTTGCCCCGAGCAACGTCATATCCCTCTCAATTTCCTCGTAAATTGCATCCAATTTTTCATCTCTATTGGTGAGAGACAAAGCGGCTTCATGATGTCGAGCCTTCCAGTCCTCAAAGTATTCTTGTGTCAACTCCTTCACTGCAAGAACCAAAGTTCTCAGCCCTTCTCCAGCATATTTCTACAGTAATAAAGAAAGTGTAAGCAATTAAATCCACTGTTACAACATAAATATTTCCTTCCACACACACGTAGTATTTAACTTGTGTACATTTAAATGGTCTTGAGTCTTCGTTTGCAAGTCATCCGTGGATGGTTTCAACCTCTCAAACACGATGGAGTCCGCCCCCTTGCACAATAACATAATTTTTCCTTCTCTTTGCACTACCACTGACATTCGTTTTCGTACATTGTTAAAGTCCAAAATGCACAAGAGATCGTAGACTTCCTCCTTGCCAAGTACACTTATTGTAATACTATCAGGACTTCTTTCTTTGAACACAAACTCAAAGTTCCTGGCTGCTGATACTAGGGCGCTTTCATCCGGTGACTGAGCCTGGTATTCCAGTTTCCCTGTAATACAAAAACAAGTCATCAATTTAGTCGTTGTCCTCCTCTTCCTTTCCGTAATGGTTTTATAAGTCCTACCAGTTCTATCATCGGAGATAACTGTATGGCACAAAGCCAAATGGCGAAAGAAAAGGTGAACATCAGGGTTACCGTTCTTCACAGCGTCATACAAAGTTTGATCGTAAAAGCGAAACTTTGTCTCATAGTGCGGGTTTCCCGAAAAGTCAACAGGATCCAGGGTCTGCATGTAAAAGAAAAAACGAAGATATAGTTATGCATGCATTTGTTTTAACTAAATCCATTATCCCCGCCACCACCATGATGCCAATCCGTCTTTACGATAATTGGCCTACAGTTTGTGCTCCCCTTTATCTGACTAGACCCGCCGCATTTTCAGTGCGCAGAATACGTCATGTTGCTTGCTGTTAAAAGACTATATTCCAATGTCTCTAATGGTTAATCAAAGTTGTTATAGCTGTTAGTATTCAGTTTGAATAGTCTATTTGTTCTATTCGTTTTTATCTTAGAACTTTCTTGTTATAAAAGCGAAAAATGCTCCGATCAAAATAAAATAATAAACCAATTTCGTTACATGTCAACTCATTACATTATGTTGAGGTAACTCAATGGACGACGTTGGTTGCAAAAGTTCTGATTCCGGACAACGGTCACGATCAAAACGACAAAACAAGGAGTTCTTTCTCTCGCCACGGTTTGTTTCCATCTTGACATCATCATCTTCGCGTGACTTCAAGTTGAGCGCAGGACGACATCATGCGAAAATAATTCATGTCATGCAAAATAAGTTTCAAAACATGCGATATGTTAACGTGACGATGTATAAAGAAATATTCCTACACAGTGTTCAACAGAAAAAATACATGAAATACACGGTCAACAGAAACACTATCTTGACAAAGGTCTAATTTCTAAACGCCACGGACCGTTACTAAAGGAACGGAACCAACTGCAAGGAAAATGAAATTCCTAAAAATATGCGTATAGATAGGTTATAATACATTTAGGGGTAACAATTTGAACATAGTAGAAATAGAGTCAAACAATTGAGAGCAGTAGAATGGACAGCCCCAAGAGAGTCAAGCCACAGAGGAACAATGTCAATATTGAGAAATGTATATACACAGCATACGGAAAAGATGAGCGACAGATTGTAACCCATCAAGTCACAAAAATTAATAGACAGGTTGAAATGAAAGAAAACTTCTAGGAAAGACAGCCAGTCTTTTTGTGGCATTACCTCGATATTTTCAATGGCTTCCCCAGTCCTAGGATCTATCACCTCGCCGTAGCTTTTACCAGCTATGGAACATTTGTTGAAGGCCATGATATTCTACAAAGGGCAGCCAACAAATTAACTTCTAAAAACAACATCACTCATCATGGAGTATCACTATGGAGATGGAGTAAGCAATACCTGCGTCAATGTTCCCGTTTTGTCTGAAAAAATGTACTCAATCTGTCCGAGTTCCTCGTTTAATGTCGTGGTTCTCGCTTTTGCTGGGGTATTTGACGCTTCGTGGTACATTTTCAGATCCCAGTTGATGAGAAAACTTTGTAATAGTCGAATCACTTCCACACTGACATATAAAGATATGGGCACCACAGTGTTTAGGATAATGGCGTAAGAAAAAAATACAAGGAGTGATATAATGACTGCGCCTTCGATTGGTTCCTTGTCTGGCACGAGCTTGTCCCAGGGAAGAAAACTTTGGAAATACTGACCAATCATAATCTCCCAAACGCCACAAGCAATAGTACAAAAAAGGCACATGGAGAGGAGGAAAAACACAATCTACAGGAAAAAATACAACAATTATACAAACATGCTTCAACACATATACAAATATATTGATACGTTAATCTAGGATCCCTTCATCGCTCACCCCTAAAATTATGAAGTTGAGCAAGCGATCAATACTGGTTCTCTTGAATTTAGTCTTGCCAGAGTTCTGCATCAATTTTGTGTCTCGGCCAGCGAAGAGCACAACGCCATAGCACCACTGCGTATTTCGCAAAATACAACCTCTGAGAAGAATTCTATCATTGTCCAATGGATATCTGTAACATACCAGAGAGAGCAGCGTTTTTGTCAGATATGTCTCTAAACAATGCGATCTAGCATGATGTTAGTGTTTATTTTTGCTAAACAAAATTTGTCATACCGCTTGCCATTCCATTCCAAATAGCCATCAAATTTGTTGAGATGATTGTTGGGCGCTTCACATACAATCACCCCATTGAAAGAACCTAATTTATTGGGATCCTGTCCCATTTTCGCAGTCTCCACAAGACATTGTCGGCACTTGAGGTTTGTTTCTCTATCGAACAAATAAGAAAAGTTGCACTATGTGTTTCACACCTTTGATCATAATACCTCAGAATTGCTTACCCGTCCAGCTCAGCAGTTTCGATGTAGCAAAGGCCATTCGGTTCGGAGGTAGATAAAAGTAGCACATCTGCTGCAACGAATTGGTCGTTTTCCATTCGGATTACATCTCCAACTTGCACTTTGTACCATCTTTCTTCTTTGAGAACCCAGTTGTTCCGATGATTTCGTAGCACTAGAGACTTGCGATTATTTACTTGAGAATCACTAACGTGTCTTTGCTGAAACATAAAAAGTTCAATTAAATTATGCTCTACTTAATCGATGCATATACCATGCATGAAACAATTGTGGCAAATGGTGTCTTACGAAATCGTCATATGCGTCTTTCGCTGCTGTTATAACAAGCACCAACATCAGAGGCACCACTGTTGTGTATGGAGTAAGCGAAGAAATCACAGGTATCATCTAACAAGAGAAATACAGAACGCACAAAATTTAGGAGGTCAAATCGATATTCTCTATAGGTGGGCTAAAGTCACTGTCCCATCTTACCTGAAGAACAAGTAGACATAAAAAATAGAAATTTGCCAAACGCTGAAACTGCTCGAATAAGTTCAGAGGAAGAAACGTGACCACAGTGTATTTCGACGTTTTTATGTAATTATTCTAAAAAAACGGCAATAGAGGAAAAACATGAACATTGCATGCTGAAGTGAAAAAGCCATTGAATACTTTATGAACAGCATTCTTACAGCGTATAAAAAATTTGCGTTGAACTGTGGGTCGTTGGCTCGAATTCTCCTCTCGGCTTCTGTTTGATAAAAAAAAATTTAATTTTCACTTATAAATAATCTTGACTTCATTCATTCATAACTAAATATATTCATGCATACTAAGAGGAAACGTAACGGACAATACGAATGCGCTGGTTTCAAAATAAATTTACTACTTCCTACAAAAGAATCCAGTATACATGTATCAATACCTTCTCCATCTTTACCGGTATCAGTGTAAGCGTTACGGTCAACGCCAAAAAGTGTTTCAAGAAGACCACAAAAAATTTTAGAAATAAAGCCAAACACACTGACAAGACACAATGGCAGGAATGGAGCAACTCGGCGATGAAAGGAACCTGAGCTTTCTCTTACATCGCCACCCAGACCACTAGCACCACTGACATTGTACGACTGGACTTGTGGACCTTGTATTGCACTAGTGCTAACACTAGCAGTACTTGTTCCTTGCAAACCGGACGCTGCAGAGCCAGCTGGCTCTGAGTCTATTGTTGGGCCCTGGGAGTAATTTCCGTGGTGTTTGCTCCCTGTCTTTTTACAACAGCGTGAGCATGATGAAGGACTATAACAAGAGCAACAGTAATAGTAACAGCAAAAACGACGACAACATCGTTTTCTCGTTAAACTGCCACTGGCAGAACTAGTCCCACGAGGGCGATTAAGATCACCATGAGGGTCTATAATTTCATGTTCGCCACAGTCACTATTAGGATCGCTTGACGACGACACACAAGAAGAATTATCGGGTTCATTTGGAGCCGACGTCACTGTCAAATTGCTAAGACAACCTGTGCCTAGCTTATCTGATTCTGGTAAATGACTGATTGTGATACGAGGAGGAGACATGGATGGTTGTAAATGTTGTTGGCTTTTTGAACTACTTGGGATGGCAACAGACGACGTAGATGGACCTGGCGCGTCATTGGTGCAGTGAAAATGAGTAGTCGAAGAAGGTGCAGACATTGGGTGACGCGCATTATTACCAGATCTTGTAAATTGCACAGATTTTTTAAGGGTGGCCGGGGTAGTACTAGATGATCTACCAAAGCCTAATGGTTCACTACTGTCACAAATGTTGACATTCCCCTCCTCTGTGTGAACTTCATTGCGAATCACATTCTCACTTTCCATATTTATGCATGAAGACGATGTATACTTGGTCCCTGCAGTGGATGAGTAATATTGCTGATGAAGTCGCTGTTCCGATCTACTTAAAATCTCTTCGAGAGTTGTAACTTTAGTTGTCAATTTGACAACTCGATCTTCGGTCGAGGAAGAACTTTGCCCTCTACTCAATAAGATACTTTGTGGGTATAGTTGGGCTCCACTAGTACTAGTTACTAACAGTCTGGTTTCCACTCCGCAGTGTTGCCCTTTTTCCACGAAAAAATCATGATAACTACTACTTTGATAAAAATAAGGTCCAGGTTTACTGGTTCCCGAGTCATCGTGCGCACCATCACTTATCACACCCACGACAGGATTGAAGTAAAGGTTTCCACTAGTTCTTCCCGGGGCACCCCCTTCCAGAGGAATTCTGGAGGAAGGCACGTACTCATGGTACAGCACATTTCGCTCTTTACTACCCCAATTCCCATTATTTCCCTTTCGAATTAGCAATTTAGCTTTCACTCTCTTTGTTGGTGGTGTGACTCTGGCTGCAGTACTATTACTAGTTCGGTCACCACAGGAACAACCATAAGCAGGATTTGATGCAATCCCACATACGCAACTACTCCCACCACAGATATTTCCAATAATCAGGTTGTTGCTACCATTTCCTCCAATACCATCACCTCTGCTTATAGCAACGATATGACTTTTTTTGTGATGTGGATTTTCCTGCTGCTGGTGCAGTACTAACTTATTTCTTGAGCTAGAGCTTGTGCCGCCACTACTACCGCCAGCAGTTGCTAGTATGGAGGAAACATTGGAGGTTTGTTGGTATTGCTGGTGTTCTCGTGATGTGGATGATTGCACTGGCAGTCGATGGACGACAAGCTGCTCCTGCTCCTTCCCATTACTACGTGTCGTCGTCTTTTCCCTATGCCTCCCTAACGAACTCATGCTGCCCTTTGCAAACTTGCAATTTTTTCCCTTACGTTACCATCATCATCGCCACCTCCATCACTATTCATACGAATCATAATCATAACAATAACACCTCCAATTTTCTCGTACACCAATAACTCTGCCACAACACGAGCTGTGGCGATGATAATGACGTTTCCATAATCATTAGCATAATCGTCATCACACAATGCCCTGTAGATACATGAAAAGAAAGTTCTCATTCCTTCTGCAATGTCATTCAGATCCGGTTGTCCCCTAGGTGAAACACTCTACCGGTCATAATTTTTTTGCACTTTCACCGGCTGCTGTCATTCCACTTTCTCCATGCATAAATACTCATTTTTTTAACTTTTTCTTTCCTGTTTTATTTCCTTGACGATTTGGTAGTAGGTCACCCAGTCACTTATGAATTTTTTTTCAATGAAACGAACCAAAACGTATGAAAACGGGTAATTTTCAAGCTTTTTGTAATATTTTTGACCACTTTTTTCGGTCGGAATAGAAATACTCTTAAGTAAAGCATCAACTCCCAATACAAGCCCCTTCCACACATTAACCCTTTTCATATCATCGTCGTCGTCACATATTCTGTATGCATGCCGTGTCATGCAAATTCATTATTTCTTCTTTATTACCCTCACTTATATTTTTATTCTGTCAACATGCTAATTTTTTTCTCAGCGAGGGGGAATGGGCGCGGCGGAGGGATAAAAGTATAGTATGTGGAATGCATGCATAATCAGAATCAAAATATGTTAAAGGGAAAATGGAAGAGCCTTTTCCCCTCCAGATATTTCGTGTCGATATATCCCTTGATGTTAGAAAAAGTACCTTCAAAATTTACAAGACTACGCTTTGAATTGTAAAAGAAATGTGGAAGTAAAAGCAATCATAATGATGAGAAGATACTGCCATATAAGGCACATTATATTTGTAGGAAAATTCCAATCTCTTTTCTTCCTCTCTTGGATAACCACTCAAGGATAGTGTTATTTAGACAAAAGAAGGTAAACTGACATGCTGAATGACTGACCGTGTTACACATTTTTCACACTCCCTGATACAAAGAATGAAAAGTGAGTGCGCCAAAAGAAGCTGTTATTTATTCATTATCTATCCGCAATAGACCCATACTGTCAGTGTAACAAAAATAGCATTAGACATAGACACATGCCCCAAGCGAATTACATAGTCCACGGTTGATTAAGCACGGAACAAGCAAGACATTTTCGTTTCGAAAAAAAAAGCTTCGATGACACCCTGAATGTGAAAGGAGATTTGAATGAAGACTACAACAGCAGTGTACATCCACAAACACGTCTGCAAAGTATTTTCTCGACAGCTTTCCTCTTTTCTCTAGAAAATTCGTATTCAAAATTGGTTTTTACGCTACATTCATGTTTTTAACTTTCTTCTTATTGAATTTGTTCAAGATGAGGAATTTTGGAGAGAAGCCTGAAGATGAAAGGGATGAGTTGCCAGTTACATAATTGTATTATGTACTTTATTGTATGTTGTTTCGACTGATAAAGGGATACTTTTAGAAAGAGAAATAAAAAGTAGGTAATTTTATTGTACACGTTCTTCTAAAAAACATAATGGTTTTCATATGAAGATACACAATGATGATAAGCATAGATAGCTATAATTCATTTTTTTTTGTCCCAAAATTACCAGCTAGATAGAACTGCCATTTGCCAAGTTAAAGACGAGACAAGAAAGCGGCTACAAGAGTTCTTCTTGTACATATGCACGAAAAACAACAACAGAGTTTTTACTGCGGAAACATTAATAGGCAATGCTAGGCACGAACGAGAAAGCTCATACAAGCACCAGTGTCATTTGCTTTTGCTTGTGTGCTTTCACTATTGACTAACTGTTGGTAAAGTCGTTAAATGTGAAAGAACTGGAGTGGTAATAATCATAATGGGAGGAGGAAAAAGTTGTCGTTAAAGTGAGCAGACATGAATACAACCTCTTGTTCGTGTCAGAAAAGTTAGGAGATGATGATGGGGACGTTCCATGCAAAAACAGACTCATTAAAGTAAAACGGCCTACTTTTTCATCCCCGACATAAAAACCTATATCAATACGACTCCTTCGACATGATTGTTGAGAATGCATCAATGATGACTTAGACTCGATGAGAGAAAGTCATTACAATATCATTTACATCTAAACCATTACCAACTTCCTTCCTTGATTGCCTCTGCTCTGACTGACGGAAAGGCTTTTGTGCTTCGCAAAAATTGGGAGAAAAAAAAACTGCGTTATCGTGACAGTGCTATTTAGCCGAAGTTCATAATATATGATGTACATATGACGACGACTTGCATATACTTTGTACAGAAACCGAGTTAGTAATACAACTACCAAACCCAAAAAAATGAGAAGGTAGTCGGGAAACGCTTGGAGAAAGTGGACTTGATGACGTAATTGTTATGCCTAGCTATCCTTTAATTTCCACGTCTGCTAACTTCCACAAACCAAATTTAAACAACATGGTTTTTCGTCCTGTTGGGAACCCCGTCAACTTTCTTTTGGTTACTGTTGTCACGAGAACTGCATTTCAAAAATACATACCATAACCATCACTCACAGAAACTGTAACGGTATTATGTATTAGTCACGCACCTCACTCAACTTTCCGCAGAGCTTGAAAAGACACATCGAGAAACTAGAGAGAATTCATAAGTTGGAAGATAGCCATCTTGTCATGCATGTTCCCCACACGTGAACACAATAGTGTACAGAAATTAAGAGAGAAAACTGCACACTGAATGGAGCTCAAACAAATAAAAACTGTCTACCTTTTATATAAACCAACATGAAAACTTTATGACTCTGAATGGACGCAATTTACTATTACATCACAAACTTAATTTTCAACGTTGCAAAAAACACGATACCGGATAGAATGCCTACGTTTAACTTAAACAGCGAGATTCAGGCATTATGACATGATCTCTGTTACCGCCGCATTTTTAACCGTACTATCATTCTCACTCAAACACTCACACGCTCTGCAACAGCAATTGCACAGAGGCACGCTATCATAAAGAGAAAATCAAGGTAACAGAGAAATCAAGAGACTGAGCAGACGGCCTAACAGGTTCTAATCCATTAATGAACTGGGAGCATCGTAGCGCATGCAGAGAAACCAAGCTGTTTTATATGTGGCATAGCATTCCATCCACATCTATCTCATCGAACAAAGCCAGAGAAGACCATGAAAAAAGAGCAAGAAGCACATTAGTTCAAGCAAAAATCAAAGAGAAAATAGCATCACGAGCAGAAGAAGCTGTAGTAATGGCGATGCTATGCTAGTAAAGGAGGTGCTGCTCCTGCCCATGTGATGTGTGAGTCGGCTTAAAAAGCATTTTTCCACTACTGCAGCTGACAAAGAAACTTGTCATATAAGCGGAGGTATAACAAACTGAGAGAAAGTACTTGGACTTATCTACTCAGTGATAGGTGTTCTATTAAAAAGCGCTCGTTTTATACTGTGCCATAAAAACTTGTAGAAATGATGGTGAGGAGATTCTGAGTACAAGTGCACTCAAACTTGACCAACAAAAGTAACCGCTGCCCTTCTACAGCCATTGTGCCCCATGTGTGAGTACGGAGAGAATAGCTTAACCTTCACTCATCAATCACATTTCATATGCCATGATATTTTGAACGCACGTTGAAATGAAGTAGCAGATGGAAGAAGCGTGGGTAGTTTTGCGGATGAAAGCGTGTCAACCACTAGCAAATATTTGCTCTTAAAGGCAATTGCAGTTGCCTTTTTTGCTTTCCCTCAGTGGAGCTATCAAGGATACCGGGAAGTCTCCTGAGAAAAATCATAAAATGCGAACAAGTAAAGAAAAACATGCAACTGAGGAAATACTGTCTAAGTGAATAAAGTTACATAAGAGTAGGTATTCTTTTGCACGAATAAAGAATGAAAGCGGTATTCAGAGCCACCATGTCCAGTGTATATTATGGCTTTTGATGACTCCCTAAGGCACATAGAGGAGTAACAGTAAGTAGATTGCTTAAAGAAAATGCCACAAGATATAGAGCAGTACACTATACTAGTGTTGCAGTAAAGAGAGTTTTTAAATATATAACATGTTTTGCGGGTGTTATTCTAGAAACTCACATGCATTATGCTTATACTTTGTATTCAGGAAATGTGAAGGATATCTCTACAACACTAACGTTCCCATCGTTTATAAAAACCAGTGCAGAATAGACGGCTTCGTAGACAAAGTTGAAAAAACGCTATAAAAAACCTTACTGTTATACATCTGATTTATATACATATTTGCATCACATTCTCAAATGTAAAACTGAATATGTTTCCGTATTTGTTTAAGTTCAGACGAAGTAGTAAGAAGTGTGTAAAGATTTCTTATTAAGAGTGAATCCGTTTTCGTTTGTCCATACACATATTTTGTTGCTGCGGAGTAACCAGGCCTTCGGTCAGATAAAGCTCGATTTGTAAGAAATGCTACTTTTATATCAATTATGAAACATACCTAAATTT
>VICI01000780.1:0-30382 GCA_019593645.1 Akabosia matsudoensis
ACCAAGAAATTGGCTAATGGTAAAAACAATGTTCGCAGTCACTTACACTTATTGTTACTGACTGAAATCCATACCATTTAGGTCCGGTCTCTGTTTTTTTCAGAAAATATTTTGCTTCATATCTTTGCTTAATGATCATCTTTGTGTGCGAACTGATAGCAATAAAAAGCAAACTGAATTCATCTTGGGGAAGGCAAGTTCACTATTTCAGATTTATAAAGACAGGAACAGGTTTCTTTTTAATTTGAGTCTTTTTTCTTCGGGTTACTCCTTTTCTTTCTCATTATTATGTGCAGATTATACCAAAATCAGTTTTACCATCGCTGTTAAAGCGTATGAAGCTAGAACTATTTGTATATTGTATAGAGACTACAATCTCGGTGTGCCTCGTGTGGTAATGATTATCCTAATATAGTGGATAGATACATTTTATCATTATTATGATTTTATTGCTGCTTATTTTCCTTTACTGCTTTTAATGTAGACGATGATGCATCCTCACCGCCACCAAACACCATTCTGTAACAACAACAACATCATCAGCGAAGTCTTATTCGCTTTCAGCCATTTAGTTTTCAATTTCGATGACTTGTGCTCCGCATACAACCGCTTGCCTGCTGCTCTTTGTATGCAAAAGGTTGAGCCATCAAACTCTTTATGCACATTTTTCTTTGCCATTTAGTTTTGTGAGGAGTTGCAATGGGTGTAACTTTTAATTGGATGTGCATTTATTTATCACTGTCAATGACCAAGTTACCAGGCCATGTATATAAACTCGTAGTTGATGATGATGAGAATGATCAAGCCGGTCTGTGGAGCAGAGAAATGAAGCGTTCCTTTTACCTTTGCATTCAGTTAAATGACAAGTGGGAGAGGGAAAAAGAAAATTGCTAACTCCTACAGAAACCCATCACGTTTCACATTTACGCAATAATGGGAATAATATATGAGGTATGGTGAACTCATCAAAATGCTCATTAATGAAGAGAGAA
Organism: Akabosia matsudoensis; assembly: GCA_019593645.1. Classification (NCBI taxonomy): domain Eukaryota; kingdom Metazoa; phylum Arthropoda; class Collembola; order Entomobryomorpha; family Paronellidae; genus Akabosia; species Akabosia matsudoensis. The sequence goes on from VICI01000780.1 coordinate 993, forward strand.
ATAATAATTCGGAATTTTCCTCGTGATCATCATCATTTGGTACACTATCAAGCTTACAATCTCCCAAACGGATCATGCAAATCTACTTACTTTGCAAAAAATAATTAATTATTGATGATTGTAAACAGTAAACAAGATACATGCACACCGGCATTTTATAACAAGGAATGGTCAAGCTTTTAAAAGATGGCTGAGAGCACGTTGAGAAAACCTGCCATTATCATTTCAAAAGGAGGTATGGACGCATCGTATTCGCGAAGAGATATGAATAGCATCCGTACACCTTCAGTAATTTTTAGATTGTTTTTGTTACCCCCGGGACAAGGCATCTTCTAGTTTGCAAGTTGCAATTATTGCAAAATGTGACTTACACCGTCGGCAAATTTACAAGAAAAAACAATTATAATCTGGATTCTAAAAGCTAAATACATGCATATCCACAAAAAATCTTCCCAACGATACTCTTCGTTATAGTGGTTGCAGAGGAACGGGATCGCAAACTATTCGTCAGTTTGTATTCATCAGTCAGAAGGTCAATCTTGTGTTGCTTCTGAGTTAGAAAATAGATAGAACAGAACAATTAATAACTTTGATTAATTGGGGGAAGGATAGTTCGATACGTATCAGTGACAATATATCCCTGTTCACTTCTGAGGAAAAGAAAGAATTTTTTGCCAGCTATTCCAAGTAGACTTCAAACATAGAGATTGGCCTTGGATCCGTTATTTAATTTTTAAATCTGAATTTCTTGCAGCTGGTTTTTAATAAGCTTTAACTTGAAAAGGGTAACTCATGTATCCGAAAAGTAATTACAAGTGTCCGCAGCAGAAATGCTTGTATTTCTCAGCGAGGACTGCTTCTTATTAGCATCCAATCCAACCATTGTAAATGGACGTCAGTACGAAGATTATTATAGTGAAAAGAAAATAGAACACGTATTCATAGTAAACACATTATTCATACAAAGTAGTCTGCACTCTTTGCCATCATTTTTTTTCTTCGCAGCAAATAAGATGATTGTATCAAATTTACGAGCTACACGGTGGCAATAAAGCTAATAAAATCCGTAAATGGAGCAACCAGTTTCTCGCTAACGAAAAAACTAATTTAATGATTTAAACTGGAGTGGTAGTGAGAAGAGCAGTGAAAGAGAAAGAGGAGTTGCAATTTGAGATTTAATTAGTGGAAGAGAGATGAATTTTCCATGTCTGCTGATTAATGGCTCACGGAAGTTTTACCAAGGACTGACTATACTCACACTGAGATACAGCGCATTAGTTGTTGCATCATCAGAAGGGTAATATATACAGAGTAAGACTCATTTTACACTACTGGCATTTCACCGTAAAAGTGGCTCCAACAGACCAGTGTGTTAAATAAGAAAAAAAAAAAACAAATCCTAACTTTATGTTTGAAAAAATTCAATACTTTGCTCATAGCCAACATCCACCAAAAAGCAATTACAATGGTGTAGTAATTTAGTGAAATAAGAAAAAGATAAACACCAGCTAGAGTTTCTCACTCTCGATCCGGCGAGCATGAATCTAGTCAAGAAAGCATAGCTATATGATTGCATATAAAAGAGAAAATTATAGCATAATGAGCAGTTGGATAAATTGTTCACACCAGCGTGGTTGCGCTATTTCATTTTCGTTGAGTCTCGTTAGATTTCATCAAGCTGGTTTGGTTTGTAAACAAAATTGAAAATTCAAATAGTTTTTGATGCTCATATCCAATTGCTAAAAGCACAAATCCAGAATTCTTTATTCAGTTACAAAGTCTTAGTTTGTTTTCGAGATTAATATACATGTGACTGTAATAGATTATCAGAATAGGTAACAGTTAATTGTATTTTAAGGCTGTGAGTAGAGGTTAAAAAACACCGGTTTTTCGGGCAATGAAAGTTGCTCATTGCTAATTCTACGTATGTGCAGGTTTCAAATCGTTTCAGGTCAGGAGAAAACTTTTTTACAACTGTTGAACAATTACAATTTACTTTCAACCCATGCATCATGTATAAGCAAAGAACAACATCAATGTGCCAGAAGCTCCTTTTTAAATCCAATTAATAGCTTTTATTGTACTTTCCTTTGTCTATGTAAACCATTTTAGAAGAAAGTAAAATTTCAAGTAGAAGTACAAGAAAGTTTCAGACCGGAAGCAAAAAAGAATAGAACATAAAATTGATCATTGGAGTAATTGATGATTAATGCTATTACTTCTTACACTTCTTCTTACATGCATTCATTTTATTTTCGATGAATCCCTCGTTTCAATCGAAACGATGATTCATTTAGCGAACAAATATCGCGATAAGTTTTTCTGCGACTAACCGACAAACGGGACAGTAAGGACAGCGTAGTTCATACATGAAATTTCTTATTTGAACAATATGTGACATCCTTTTTTTCAATTTCCTTTTACAATCATGTTCAGAATCAAAACCTTAACAAGTTTTACGCTTAAATTCTTTATCTAAACTCGTTAGTTTCGAAGATATTCAGTTTTTAAAGAAAAAGTACATCAGAATGGCCTTTCCACAGTATTCACCCTCGTGTGCCCTTCCCAACCGGACTGAGAGAAATGGACTTGAATCCTCAGAGGCGACACAAAACTATGAAAAAGCAAATAAAAGGTGTGATGTTTATGAACCGCCCTGTAGTAAACAAAAATCTTCAATTGTAATTTGTAAATCAGTGCCAAACTGGAAACACAACTACTAAGCTTTGTATGAGACAGTTTTGGAATGGTCGTGTTGTCGCGTAACCTCTTGAGCGGACTATATTGTATTAAACCTGCTTAAACTCATGCATATTTGAACTTTGAAAGCTAAAAGTTTCATGGCGAAGAAGGACAGAAATCGATTCATTCGGAATACATCGTTTCTCTCACTACTCACAGTTTTATATTTCTACAGACAAAAATACACGCTCCACGGCAAGGATGCAAGGACTGAAAAAAATCTTTCTTGTTAGTATCTATTTCTCATGACGCTTGATAATTGTGGCATCCTTTTGGGAAAAAATCGCTTTTAATTAGGAAGGCAACCAAGCGACTGCAAACTAATGCTTGCACAGACAACAGGGGAATATGCCAAAGTATTTCTTGTCTGGCCGTTTTATAAAATAAATGTTAGGAAATGTACATAAGAAGAGCTCATTAAAATAATAAAAATAACAATTACATTTTATTTGGCTCCTATTTGAACAGTATTTTAATCGTTATCAATTGACGTAATAATATAAAACAATGTACAAGGCCAAAAAAATCATTATAACAACTTCTTAATGATCTCATATAGTAGACAGGCTACCACTATAGCCACCCGTTTTCCTACACACCAATATTTTCTGTTAAGCTGATTACTGCCGGTTCAGCTATTATTTTCAGAAAACTATATTACTACAAAGTAATATGATAAAAAGCTAGTTGGAAATTCAAACGATAACAAGACAGAGTGGTTAGTTTGATAGCCAGCGAAATCTAAAAAACATACACACAAATATCCACATCGACTACTTTCTTATCGCTAAATCTTAAACCAAGAGCTTTTAAAGAAAAAAGTACGGTAACATGTTCATTTGCTGATGATGAGTTTCTACGCATCAGGTTTTGAAGAGGCTTCTTACTACACACTGGTCATTTTACAGACTGACCAAGAGACCATCCGGGTAAACGGTATTAGCGTGTTTATTCTTACCCACGAAGATAAGCAGTTTCGGAAGCCATTTTATTCCTGGCATAAGACTGCTTGGTAATTTAATTAATTAAATTTCAGGCTATATCTCTTATCCAAGAAAACCAGCTCAGATAGAACGTACATGAGTTGGGAGAAGCACCAATTTTTTCGCCGCTATTATCATTAATTGCATAATATTCAGTCATGCCTGCTGCGTTGAATGTGTCATCCTCCTTCATTGTTTTGCGTTTTTAGAGTTTACGATGAACAAATTTTTATTTTGAGAGTTCTTGCGGAGGAAGTCTCACCATCTGAGTTAACAACACGGCATTTCTTATGATGTACTGTGGGGACGTAATCTGAGCTTCTTAGGCTAAGTTTTCACGTGTTTGTGACCGGGATCCTATTAAGTGGAGGTCATTAACATTGCTATGCTTTTTTTACAAATCATCCATTATAGTTTAAATTCGACCAGTGAGAAAACAAGCCCATTTTCTATTTCCATTAATTTTATGACGGCCTTTGTTGAAATTCTCTTTTTCTAGGTAGCACAGAATAATTATTATATCATTTTTTACATTTCCCTTCAATTAACATTACTCATTAAAAATTATACTAATGATTCAAAAATAGAAGGTAGGCAGTGCTATGCGTGAAGTTTAAGTAGCAATGGAGTAATTTAGCTACTTTAGTTTGTTATCTGGTCTCTCATTATACTCGTGTACCGCTTTGCCTATAAAAAAAGAAATGTCTGATGTGCTTGTACTTGGCAGTTGGGGTAAAAGCAATAATGATTATGGTTATTAAAGATGTAACCGTACGGGTTTAATTTACTTCATTAGTGTGTTGCATTTGCTTAATTTTTCATATAGTCATAGTCGTGAGAAGCAAAATTTGCTTTTCGAAGATCCAACTCTCATCTCTGTAAATATGCATGTAAGATAAAAATCGGGTGGAACGTATTATTATAAAAAAATACAGACATCATACATATTATTATCAATTGAATGTTGAAAAATATATTTGCAAGAGATTGAAATCGTGAACTGTTGTAATGCACATACACAGGAAAGTGATTCGACAACTAAAATGCAAAAATATTTCAAGCCCGGGTACCATTGTTCCATCCCCCAACCTCCTAGGTAGGCTGTTCCTTGCAAAAAATAACCTGAGGAAATACAACAGTCGCTGGAAACAACGTCTTTAGGACGTGAAGTTAGAAAGTACGTCAATCAATTAGATCTCCAGACAAGGAGAGAAACAAAGCCATAATCCATCTGCATTGCATCGGCAGTGTATATCATTACTTCTGCTAATGTGAAATTTAAGGTTTATGCAAATATACCCGATGGAGGCGATATAAAACTCTGAAAGTAAAGTAACCACCCGTCCGATGGTCTTTTTTTGCTGTACTTGTACAATAAGATTACATCTCAAAAGTATATTGCTTAAAAGTTGCAATAGGGCTACATTTAACTTTAAAATGTCTATTTTCAGAACTAAATAAGCTAAACACCAGCATGTGCTTCGATCATCATGCTGATATAAACCTAAGATAAGGCCATATATAGCACTCATCAAAACTTCATTAATGTGCTTTTTTTTATTATTCGAAGGATTAGTTTCAATTATGAACCGGAAAACCCCTGTAAAATTTGTGTTACGCAAGCCCATTAATGGGATGCCCTTCTGTTTATGTGGCTAAATGTTAGTCGTATTTCTTTTATAAATATAATAGTTAAAAAATTAGGCTTTACAATGCCACTTCAATGTTACATTAGCTTCAATTGTGATTATAACTGATTAAGTCTTTTTAAAGAGTGAAAATTTAATCATAAAATCATATTTACCTTTTATAGCTCCATCATATTATTTGAACTACGAATCTAGTTTGTGAAAAACTTGGCATTGAAGACTGAAGAGGTTTTTAGTTGTACTTTGTACGAACTGAATTACCAGGAAGCTCGAAAACATTATTAAAGCAGTAAGTATACTCATTCAAATGCGAAACAAAAAGCATGTACAAGAACATTAACACATTCTGGAAATAGAACGTACTTCATTTATAATAGCCATTTTCTCATTAAAAGAAAATCTCATGAATTAAACAACTTGTTCATTATTATTTTTAAATGGAGCAAGTAAGTTTCGATTTTATCACTTCACTGTGTACTTGTTTCAAAAGCCAATGGAAATCCGCTGGCTACAGTCAAATCAACTTTACTTACCTTGCTATCTTGGCATTGTCCTCTAGGTATTGTAGGTGTATTTGACAGAGGTTGTGAGTGTGCTCATTTTCCAAAATTAAATCAAACCCTTTAAAATTTAAATTAATGATTCAGGTGCGCACCACAAATAAAGAACATAGTAATAATAAGCGTTTGTTATTAAATATATAGTATACATTGCGGCATCTAGGCTCATGTGACTTGTGACATTTAAAGAGATACAGAACACAGATACAGAAGTATTTACTGTGTAGCTTCTCAATTGCCTAATAAAAATAAGTACCGGGCATTAGCAATTCTGTAAACTTCAAAGTAAACTTACTCTTGTTGTAATGAGAGTGAACCAAATTGCCGACGCTTTTTTTGTTGTCATTTGTGAAAGCCAAAAGGGGATCTTCGGTTGGTTGAATCTGATGAACTAAACGTTTGCTCTGGGATCTTGTGAATATGTTCCGCTGAATGCATGTTGAAGCACACTACGCTTCCTCATGAATGTAACATTTACTTTTTAGGGAGTAAAATGCAACCTCATTGAGCTTCGCAAAAAAATGAGTTCGATTACAAGCGATTTTTTGTACCAAGTTTCTATCAATGAGCCTTTCATTCGGCTTTAGCGGCTTCCGGTTATTTAACTCATGAACAAATTATCACACATTCATGCACATCTACCCACGAGAAGAATGCCTATAAGCATGTGTAATGGTTGTGAACTAAACTGCCTCCATACAACATCATATCGATGGAATTGCAAAAGAAACAAAACTACCGGACTACTTTGGCTTCACTTCAACGTAAAATAGAGTTCGTTTTAGTCATGTTGAGATGAAAATTACTATAATTTGACCAAGCAGAGAGACAAATAGACTTCAATGCCGAAAAAATGTCGACCACAGAAAAACAGTCAGGGATATCAGTCAAATGAAAAGAAAACGACAGAAAAAATCTGCTACCATTGCTGTTTTGTGTATTTCATGGAGAACAGTAATGGAGAGAAAGATATGTCACGCTAATGTGGTGGTGTTACGGTGGCTAAGCTCATTCGTGTCTAAGCCTCATCATTTGGAAAATGGGAGATCGACAGAAGGACCATCTGAGGTATGGAATAGTTACGCAAGGAATTTGTCATCGCTCTTTCAGGTGTACATCGCATTTATTTGACTCGATTACGTCTGGAAACTGCGGAAACTGATGACACAGCTGCTTCCAGGCCGAGTGCATGAGAAATCGGAAAATGGTTACAAAATGTTATCACTTTGTTCTTAGCTCTCCCGTCACCTGTAAATCGATTAAGCGTGATGTGGTGTGCTTAAACTTCTTTTATTCTTCGTCAACCGGATTTGCCCAATGATCGAAAAAAAATACAACCACGCTAGGTAGAGTTACAGCGAGAGGACTGATTACGCTTAATGGCCCCACGACATTTTCCCAAAACTTTTGAAAATGTATGTAGTGATATCAATTTGTAATGACATTAGTTTGATGGGATCCATGAAGCAAGAAAATTTGCTACTGCTCACATTACTGCCAGCCTAGCTCACAAACAACATCTTGAAACTATGCATTATGCCCAGACAAAGTGCTTGGCCCCTTGTCAAGAAAAGTAAACATTCTTGCTAAACAAGTGGCACACAACAAAGAATCAGAAAATACCACAAACAAACACAAAAGTCGATAGCGTAGCTATCATTTTGCAGATGTTGTGAGAATATTAAAGAAAACGATATTGTGTGTGTATATGTTTGTATTCACATATCGTTTACGTACAAAACACAACAATCAATCAGAAACGATCAGAAAGTTATGTTGGAAACAAATCATAATTTTGTATACTAAATTGACGAAGAAGGATACGAATAGGGAAAAACTCGTTGAAATAGTAATGGTATCACTACAGTTGGTGGAGAATAAAGAGAGAGAAATATTTCCAAATATTGAGGCATAGATGGAAAATGTAAGTGTTAGTGCTCAAGATGATTCGTCTACGCGTTGGATGTAATGTAGGTACATATTTGTCGCACTACCTTCGTACTGCAAAGTAAAGTTTTAGCAGTAGTAAGAGCGACCACATGTGCAAATATCCAAAATCAAGGCAACATTCTTTCCTGGATACTGCGGCAGTGTAAGATGGAGATTCTGACGACTTTGTGATGGGATGGATGTGAAATAAAAACATAAAAGAAGGATTCACCAGACTACAAGCATTACATTGCGATACCGATTTCTCCCTGTTCACTCCAGGTGCGGCGAGCTAAGCTTCGGCCACGTGCACCCTTTCCGGCTATGGCCCATTGTCTTACCCACTACCAGCAGTGGCTTTCTATATTGTTATCATATCAGATTTGTATTTTCGCCATATATATCTACGACGTAAAATACCAGAGCCTTTTCCTTTTTTGATACCGGTGTTCGTAAGACACACACATTTGTGGAATAATGAAATTTATGAATATGTACTCGTTTAGAGAAAGCAGAATGAATTTTGATATTAAAAGCGTGTGTTGCACAAAATGGCAATGCATTTTTACCGTAGTATTTTCTTAAACTGTTCTCGAAAGCAAGGATCGTTGATAGCCTGTCATTCAATACAACATTTAACATTACATGTACATATGTAATTACAGTAAATTCTTTCTTTCAGTCATATTTGGCCAGGCAAGAAAAATACTTGAAGATGGAATAATGTTAACGTAGGAAACGATCTAGAACAGATTGTGGAGAAGAGAAACTGGTGCGATTAATGATTGGTACGACTTCTCTGACATTTCCCTTTCCCCAGTAGCGTATCTAATATTGTGTTTTTATGGAAAAGTAAAAAAGCAATACATTTGGCACGACATTACTTGTATTACATTTTTGGACAGCGTGGTTCAACATTACGTTTCTGATAATGGTTGATGCAAAAGGGAAAGGTTTATTGCAGGAAGGCCAAGTTCTGTATGAGACCGTTTGTGAAAGTATTTGCAGTAACGTATATTACCCAGTTAATGGGTTTGATGGCCAGAAAAAGAGGACGGTAACTGGTCAAGGCAGAAGATAAATGATCTCAATAGCAGCTTATGATCGTGGCATGACACATCAATAAGTGTCGGTTGCAAAAAATTGTCAAAGGTCAAAATGCCAGCAGACATTATGAGATTAACAATTATTGTAAGTTTACATTTCGCAGGAAATTTGTTTTCATTTTAAAGGGTTTATTATATCGTGATTACTAAATTGGTTAAGAAAGTAAAATTGGAAACAAGAATCCCGGTAAAGTAATTATGTAGGTAAGGATATTTGCGTATTAGTTCGTATTTCTGAACTTCACCGACGAGCTACTAAATAAAGTGATTATGGATACTGTTTACCTCAAGAAAACAGACTTGTGGATTCAATGTACAAACTTCAGCTCGAAATTGTGGTTAACATCTTTGCAGGAGCTCCGAATATATGCGCATAGTTTATTGCAACAAGGAATCTTTTTAAATGAAACACCCGATCCATAAGTTGAAAGTAAGTAAAAACGGACTTCTCTTAATTTCAGCACTTAAGTAAAGCAATGAAAGTATTTGGTAATGGTACGTAAAAAACTAGACTTCACACTTTTTTTATCGTCATCATAAGATCATTTTCCATGCATTATTACCACGTACAAAAAAGTTAGTTCCGGAAGAGGAAGCACCGCATGTATTAAACATGGCCTTTTCACACCAAAAGTTTTAAAAATTAAAGACAAAAGTTCTCCAGTATTTTACACACAGTGTATGAATACAAATGGGAAAGATAACGCAATAAAAAGTTTCTGTTAACATCCATGACTTCGTACATGTTTTGCTAGGTATATCTATAAAAAACCTCACGAGTAGCTGCGAATCGAATCTCATTACGCAAGATAAAACTCTTTTCTCGTCACTAACTGCAATTCCAGTTTTCTTGTAACTATTTTATACTAAGTTTGAGCAGTTTACTTGTGGTGATATTTCATGAATCACTGTGAATTACGAGATTCTTACAATTGTCTCGACTGTATGTATATGCAAACTCTCGCGTATTCAAAACATATCATATCATGTAGTTAAATATGAGCTGAAGGTCCGGTAATGGTGATGGCCAAGATTGTTTGAATTGATTATCGTCGACAATTATTAGACTAACTTCACTTTAAGACGTCTCATTGAACTTATCTCGTTTGTGTACGTTTTAGAATTTTTTTTTCCAGGATAACAGTTTATCGGCAATATAAGAAACATACATATAGTACGTATACGTATAGTATACATTGAAAAGAACAATATTAGTTTATTCATAATAATTAAATATTTGATTTTGTACTCAATTTACTTTTATTTTACAACGCCAATTCCTTTCAATTCCCTGATTTCTTCAGTTGAGCTGGTAGGAGAATAGAACCATTACAATTTTATCCCATTTAGTGTCCCACCGACCACCCATGTCATAGTTAGTAATGCTGAATAACCTTCGTATAGAATTAAATTATGTTTGTTCAGATGCACTTATGTGTACATTAACATTGATATTTTTAAAAATTCAACTACCCTGTATTTTTACCTTCTGACAAAAGAGACAAGAAGACAATTACTCGACGGGTAAGATTATAAATTCTTATTTGAATGCTGCCTTTGTGTTTGCGTCTCGAAATGATGTTATTCTTTATAGATCCCTTTCTGTATATCTGCTTTTTAAATTTTTTGTGGCACGGTTCATACAGAATCTTTCGTTCCATTTTGCATTCAAACGCGTATACATGTATTCCGACCAAATATAAAAATTAAAAGAACTTACTTCCCTAGTCTAAATGTGGAATCGTCCTCCTTGAAGCTTCTAGCCCCTTGAAATAGAAAGGTCAGTAGTGTATACAGGAATTTAATACAAACAACTGCTACGATTTGGTGAAAATTGTGAAAACGGGGTTTCTTTTTTTACATGCGCATTATATGTCGTTGATATAATGTATGAAATGAAATAATCAATCAACTTATAAGATCCATCAAAGAAAAAATGTACAAGAATGTATTTTTCAGAATAAGTTAAGCATTATTGCTGGACATACAAATCGATCAGTAGACATGCTTGAAGTTCTTACCTGATTGAACAATAAAAAGATGCGGTCGGTAGTAGAAGTGATTCTATACGAATAATATGGCAAAAAAAACCGTTTAAAGAAGAGGGGAACACAACAGAACTCACGGATGCAGCTTGAGTCTTTTATATAATCTTCTTTTAAATGTTACCCTTTATTTCACTATACTCTAATTTCAAACTGTACTCCTTTCTTCACGGTAGCCCAACATGCGGGGAATACCACTGATGCAGCGGCCTGTCCGAAGACAAAGCATTTAATGCCGAACCATGAACACACAGTCCTTAGTCATTTTTGCTTACGTACACATGTACCACAGATAAGTACTATATCTCCCAACCCCAACAATAATTACTGTAAAACTGGTGCAATCTATGTATATATATGTACATACATAGTTCTAGTCTAGTAGCATAGGTTTCAATTTTCTAGGATAACAAATAGGTGACGTTACTTTTTTATTTCATTTGAACATTAGAAACGGGCAAATAATGAATGAAAAAAACCTCGGAGTATAATTTTTTTCATACATCTGATCACTTCTTTCAACTGTTTATTTATTACGGCATCTCTGATTATGTGCTGTCTTTTGCACACTCACCACCATAGAGTAGGAAGATCCTGGAAATAGTAGATGCCGAGCTGATAAGATAATATTAGGATTATCATGGCACTGCTTTTCTTCTTGCCACTTTCTAGATGCAGCCATAAAATAATGTTGGCCGTGTGTGCATTTGTCAAGACTAATCGTAGGCCATTTGTCACATTTCACATACACACTCCAACTCATGAATTGCATCTAAAGGCACACGAAGAGTTGCGACTTGTGACACCCAGAAAGCTGCAGACTAAATTCTGATAAATGTCACATTTCACATACACACTCCAACTCATGAATTGCATCTAAAGGCACACGAAGAGTTGCGACTTGTGACACCCAGAAAGCTGCAGACTAAATTCTGAGAAGTAAAAGATACGCTACAATTTATGCATACATATGAATACTTAGTAGTAGCTTCGTGATTTGACTGCTATATTCCATCACTTAGAGCCATTACTGCGATTTTTCAGGGCACCTTGTCGACAATGGGTTATTGTCACCACAGTTGTCGACAGTAGTCCGTCTTGAAGCTCAAAAGAAAGCTGTTTAAAAAATCAGGATTTGCTATTAGCTCTAACCCAAGGCAAGGGTTGCCTTTGTTTGGTAGAAATCTGAAGGTTGATAGTAGTATGGAGATGAGCGTTGATCATGTTTTCTATAATATTAATCATACTAGCGCTGCGCCTTTGCATTTTATGAATATATTCACTTGAACTTGGTTTTCATGGAATTTTTTTTTTCTTCCCTAGTCTTTTGAGACTGTATCATGAAGACAAAAATGGTGATAATGTAATGATTAAACAGACAGTAGGGATCATATAAAAGTAAGTAAGAATGATACATGAGCCTTCCTATACGCACTAAATCACTCAGCTCCTTTTATCAGAAGGGAGAAAAGGGATTGAGGCCAACAAGTGACAAAAAGGAAAAGATGTTTGTTTGTGTTCTTCCAATGCAGCCAGTTTACCTGCTATGTTATGTGTGATTCGCTTAGCTATAAAACTCTATTTTACCTGCGTACGTGGAAGCTTTAAAAACGAATCTTTGATGCAATGAAACAAAACAACTATTATTGCTCTAAGTAATTCCCCTTGTTAGTTCCCTTTCCCTCACAACATATTTGCCTCTTGTTGACGTTGTCGTTGCTAGATATTATGCTGGCTAGAAGAAAAAAACCCGAGTGGAATGGAGGGAGGCAAGTGTTATTACCAAAAACATGTATATTCCATTTCGTCAAATTCAATTTGAGAATTGGATCACATGTAATATTCGGTTATGTCTGGTGTGCACAAAGCAATAGAAAGAGAAAAACGTTGGTGTGTTGGCTCAATAACAGGGAGCATAATAATAGCAAAAAATCGTGGTTGCGTGGAACACTGAAGAATCCCTAGCTAGTACGGCGTCGACGATTGTACGACACAGAAGTAAACTACAAACTACGATTTGATATTAAGAAAAGAGCAATTCCTCCTGACATTCTCCCCGGTTCCTTGAGCAAGAGAAGGGACTGTTTAGAGGGTTTCCGATTTGTCTACTTGCTCACACGGCAGTCTTCTTAGTATACATGTAAAATGTAGATATGAAATGAACAACAGTCATTGTAATTCCCGCAAACGTATCAAAAAGTACACATTACCAACTAGTATACAAGGTCTTCTACAATTTTATCTAACTACAGTGGGAAATCCAAGGAACACTACATGCGTGTTATCAAGAAAACCTGGAGATGTAAACCCAGCTCTTGCTTTCTTGACAGGGATACAATATCCAAAAATGAGCTTGGAAAGAAAATGGAAGAGGCAGTACATGGTTTAGAAATGTATTTAGAAGTAACACGAAAACAATTCGTCGGTGGAATTGAAGTGTAGTAGAAGCAATAATAGTTGTAGTAATATGTCAGATGAAATCACTTATAACCCCTTCATGGACAACTGTGTAGCCAGCAGAAGTAATAAAAACAAGCAAAAGAGAGAATAACGAAGAATTGCTATATGACCTTAATGCAACGAAAGCGACTATAAGACCCAGAAAACACTGCTTAACTTGAGAAACTTGTATCTTGTATAAATCTTTGGCTCTCTCTCCTACTCTCGTCTTTCTTTTTCATCTTCTATTCGTTGCAGATGCCTTCTTTTTTCATTCTTTATACAAGCCTGTCTCCATGTCCTTTTTCATTATTGACATGTGATCTTTTGTGTTGTTGCCTCCTCGTGTACTAATTTTAGGACGCGTTTGATACCACTTGGTTTCTATCAACACATCGTTTTCCTTCATCTCTCCCTGGCACACATATCTCTACTTTCTGAGCTTTTCAATTGTGGTTGTTGCTTTGTAACCTACGCTGGTTTATCCATCTCCGTTGCTCTCACATTTATACGTATTTCTTCTTCATGTCATCTATCTCCGCACCTTTATTGACAAAAATTCCATCTTATTTTTTCATGCCATCTCTTTTCCCTATCGCTTCCACGTACAGAACAAATTAAAAAATAACTAGAAACGAGACATGAAGGACATCCATATACACTATATAGCATTATATGTGTCAGTTACACAGGAAGTATTTGTACATTTGTAGAGGAAAGTATACTGAGAAATGATAATAAGAGCTTGGCACCGATTATCAGCCTCATGTGTCTATTCTTGATTAACAGCTTAATTCTTGCACCCAGGTTCCATTGAACAAAAGCTTTTAAAATGTTTATTTCACACACTGCCATCGGACAACAATGGACAAATCAACAATCGGTTGTTGACGGTAAATAAATTTTGAATGCGAAGATCTAATACTGTACAGCTGTCCAGAAGAAAGGAATGTAAAACTTTTCAATCAAGATTTTTTGAAAGCGTTAACAAATGAAAGAAAAATAGAACGAGAGGAATTCCCAACAACAGATTTAAAGCACTTCTTTTTTATATTTGATTTCTTTGTCTACCCGTTTCCTTTAGCTTTCTTCTGTGCATGAGAATTTCCACCTTTCTAATGCTACGGTACGTCAGTATGCGTTTCCTTGTCCAAGTATCTTTATAAGGGAATCTCTTTCTCTTCTAATTTTAGAGAATGTGAACATCGCTGGCAGTTGTAAAAGAGAGACGCTCTTGCTTGAGATAATCTTAGAGGCCAGATTCGATTGCAATTTTAGATTCCTCGAGAGGAATTTTCGGATTTCAATCAAGTCCTCTGAATTTTTTAAAAGAAGGAGGCACACCTGGGACTATAAAAGTGGCTTCCAATCTTCCACCACGAGTGTCCAGTGCACGTATTACAATTTTCACGGATATGCGGTAGGTTCTATGATGTTGTGGCAGTAAAGTTCACGAAAGAAAGGAGAGGCAATACTGGCCATTTCGGATTATGCTTGGATCGTATGAACAATGTTCGTGTAATATTTTTGTGTTAGCGTATACAAGCTTATTTTCTTACTGCGGATTACCACTATAAATGGTCACTATTAGAACCATTACCGCGACTGCCATCGGTCAGAGAATGACTAGATTGTCTTGTTTTGCTTACGATCATATCGGGTTGGGATACACACACCCGGTTGAATATATTCTTTCGTTGCTTGCCTTTGACTCACTGAAAAGAAACATAACAAAAAAAGACGAAAAATGTGTAGTGCGGATGAAAAATAAAGAAACAACCAGCTTACATAATGCACACTTCGACTCGCACCTTTATACACAACGAGAACTATCATGATACCCATTTCCATTTTTAATGGTTTCTACTTCCTGCCCATTCTTCCTCTTCTCCATCGCATAACAAAAATATCTTTATACGTTCTTTTATAGAAGAGACACGATTGCGGCTACTTAGTTTTCGTTAAAATTATTTTGGGGGTAAAGCCAACAAAACGACTACCGTGTTACCAGTGTGATGGTGGTAGAAGTCATATCATTATATCAATACCTATGCAAGCATGCATAGTACTGGATGCTCCTATCCTATCATAGGGATATGGGCACTCGGGGCCAAGTTACTCTGTTTATTTTATTCCAACTAATTGGTCTGGTTTCCCTGTCATTTATGGGGGGATAATTGGACTGAACTGTCAGCAATAAATAAGAGCAAAAGAAGCTAAATAATGGGAATAGATGCATACGTGCTAATACAGAGATATAAAGCTTAGCCTACCCGCATATACAGACGAAGATTTGATTTTGGTGTGGCGAACTATATAGAAGAACAAGCCACGAGCAGGAAAACAAATTATATTATACAGATTAAACCTCTATTTGATTGAACCTTTCGTGTCCAGTAAACTCCTCTCTCTCTCTCTCTCTCTCTCTCTCTCGGCACTCCTGTATTTTTCCTCTTATATCATGTATATACCTTTGTAAACACACCATTGATTTCGTTAACTCCATTCCTCGTACCAGTATTCTCAGTCTATACTTACCCTCTGAACGCTACGAAACTTTGTCCGAGAAAATTAGAAGAAAAAGACAGGAACACAAGACGAGAAGTGATATGATGATCCAATATCCAGACAATCAAGCGCAGACTTCGAGGAATTAATTGAATGCCGACCTCTTTCGAGGATTTACGCGGCTAACCGTGCGAGTGAAATGAAATTCTATCTCGTATTCTGCCTAGTGTAGTAGTCAGTCACACACGTCACTCACCACTAATGCGCCCAGAAAATTGTAATCCTGCGAAAACACGTACTCCCCTGCGAAACTACTACATCGATAGATGCACTTGTGTTGCATGTCTGAAAATAATTGGTCACATGTACCGAATTTTATATTTGGGCGAGGGTGACGATAAATTTGTCCGCGTTTTAATTAATAAGCCATAAATACACAAATTACGAAATCGTCCCAACCCCCATCAATGTTTAAATCCTATCAAATTTTTATAGCGTTCGTCCTAAACTAGACTATTCAAGCAAGAATCGTAAAGAAAGAAATTTACTTTTGTTTACTTGGCATCTCAGAAGAAAGTTGTCAACCTTGAATTCATGAGTTGGGAAAAGTGCCTTCATTATAAGATGCTCGCATAAAAACCCAACTGAAGACTTTTGTCGGTATTCTTACGTTTGAGATGGAATCTCCTATATACATACAAGCAACATAAATACCTTTGGCACATACCCTCATACCACGATCTATCACGCCTAGAAAACTGGATCATCTTATTTTACACAAGTTGGACAAATAAATAAATAATCTAAAATTATGGTTTTACGACATGATACTTCCTCATATTTGACGGCTTGATTCTGTTACTTCTTTCATGATTCCCTTTTGGACGAGGACCTCGTCAGCAATGTAGCATTACAAAATAATTGGTTTACTCATTATATTTGAGTTGAGATGTATCTGCAATTTGATTTCATGTACTCTAACGGAGCAGCGACTGTCGCATTCACCGCGCACCAATGACATCTGTACACAATACACATGGAGTCGGCCTCAGAGACAAGCATATTTAGTTTAAATTAGGAAGCGTTGAGAAAACGTATCAGTTTTTGTGTGCTCAATTTTGAAATAATATAATAATAAAAAGACGCTTTTCCTTTTGCGAGCATATTGGTAGCAGTTTCCGTCTTCAGTATGTGACGTGGTGAGATGAGTATAGAAAGTCAACTTACATTTTTCAATTTTTCTCTGTCAAATCAACCATGAAACATGTTAGGCAGGAGCACATCTCATAGTAAAAGACAACTTAACAAGATTCATATTTATAATAGAAAAGAGCCGTAAATCATCGGATGATTGCATGTTTTTATACGTAGGTACATATACAAACATAAAGGTTTATTATGTACAATCGTCGTATGGTGAACATCAAGATCATTATTATGTACTACCGTACACTGCACAAGTTTTTAATAAAAAGCCAAGCATGGCTGAAGACAAGGCAAGTGTTCATATGCAGATTATAGGAACACTACTATACTACTCGACTGACAGTTAAAGATTCAAAACGAACACATACTGAGGGAAAAGCACTTATCTTTTTATTTAATACATTTTAGATGCGTGACAGTAGCCAAAATGTCATCTGCTTTCAACCCACGTCCCGTCATTACGATCGTATTATGATTAGTACCCCAGCTAGCGTGCAGCTACATGCTGCTCTTTTAACTGATTTTCTAATACGTCTTTGAGTCAACGTATGATTTCTAGACATTTCACCAAAACCAACAAGGGTCTCTTGGTGTTCAATTTGTTCTTAATATTCAATGTATTGTTTTTTACAATAAGCTTACCTTGTAGTCTTTAATTTTTGGATTAAATGCTGTATCAGGAATCACCGAAACTAATTTGTAATTAGTTTGAGTTTGAGGAGCTTAACTTTTAAGTATTGAACATTGAAAAACTAATGCTTAGCCAAATCTTATTATTTATAGAACTAGCCGTTACATATTAACGTCTTCTTTCCCGGTGATTAGGCAGTTCTTTTTCCCTTTTGAATACCTTATAAAATAATGCCCATTACAAGCCCATTTCAGTTAGTGAGGAATGATAAGTTACCATGTATTGGCGTCCTACAAAAGATATGGCGAGACAAATCTATTTTCCCTTTTGAATACATTATAAAATAATGCCCATTACAAGCCCATTTCAGTTAGTGAGGAATGATAAGTTACCATGTATTGGCGTCCTACAAAAGATATGGCGAGACAAATCTTTTGACTTGGCGCAACTGTTTGCGAAACCGTTTTAGATTTGAGCGTCAGCCTGATTGCATTGGTGTTACCAAAAGAAGAGGAAAGCAAAAGTATTTTAATTGAATGATAATGGACCACATACGTGCAGATATGCCAATAAAATGTGACTTTTTGCAAAAATCACGAATGCCTCCGTAAAAACATGGTAAGCACTGTAAGTCAAACGTTGTAAACATACTTTTATTCGGTCAGGGAACATAGGGCTCGAAAGAAATGATTCATCGCTAGAACTCTGCGAGTAAACGAACTCGTTTGCCATGATATATGATCAGATCATGACGTGTAGTAAACTAATAAAAGTAATGCAGTTTCTAACTAGTTCAATTTTCAGCTGTTGTAGACTATGCTGATTTGTTTTAATTCTCATCATGTTACACACGCATAATTTTCACACTGATATACCAACGCGAGTCCTTGTGATAAGAAAAAGGAAAAATGCCGAGAGGGTAAGTAAAACATACATATGAAGTGAAAAATGTTCCAAATCAATTTGAAACTGCTTAAAAGTGACATTAAAGATTGAAATCGAAGAGATCTATGTCTATGTGTTTCATTGAATTCTTTCCGTCTGTTTTTTCGCATTCTTAATACTTGTCATCTATGAAGTACACACTTTCATACTCATCTTTACGTTAACTTTACTGAAAAGCTTAAAACTATGCATTTCCAATTTTCATGGAGCAGGAGTGAAGAATATCAAGTGATTTTGATCGAGTGCCAAAGCCACTTGTCTTTTAGCTTGTCTTCCTCTCCGTTCCAAGTGAGCTCAGCACCAGGTTATGCAAGTGCGTCGGGATATATACGCCTAACATGATTATGATTTTAGTATGGATACATACATCTACAGCATCTAAGAGCTTTTCATGCCTTTCTCTTGCATAACGATTATTTTTATTATCTTCGTAATCATTTTTATCATTGACACGATAGAACGCTTACCACACACACCACAAGTATGAACAAGCATCCTGTTATTTCGATGATTACAGTATGCCGGGGCTGTTTAGGAGTCGTTCGAAGTGTGTACTATTACCATGTATTGTAAGCTGAGGGCACACGATGAGTATTATTTGCTTAGAGCACACTTCTGCACAAGAATGTGTAGCGGTAACATAGATCTCAAGTGCGGAGTAAGGACTGAAATAATGTTTCATAATTTTATTGTGTAAGGCGCAAGATCTGGTTTCTCCAAACGAATCGAACAAAAGCACCCTCTTTCTGCG
This sequence comes from Akabosia matsudoensis, assembly GCA_019593645.1. Classification (NCBI taxonomy): domain Eukaryota; kingdom Metazoa; phylum Arthropoda; class Collembola; order Entomobryomorpha; family Paronellidae; genus Akabosia; species Akabosia matsudoensis. The sequence continues at coordinate 20,487 of VICI01000780.1, forward strand.
CGGTGCTACTCAGGGATTTTTTAACACAGAGCTTTTCAATAGTCAATGTTTACAATGAGTTTTGAGCAAAGTTAAGAATGTGCGTATCAAAATCTTACCTAAGACTAATACCCTTATATCAAGACGAGTAAACAAAAAAAATCGTAAAATCAAACAACAGAATCACAAAATTCATACTCATACTAGTATGTATTCAATGTCCAAGCATATTCATGATAAAAATGTGTCCAAGTTTTCATCTGACTAAGTGTAACAGATTAATATATACCATGAGTTAAGTGTAACATGTGAAGAATTCATTTCCTAATATGTACATTGTCCGGCGACGAATTATTATATAACCACGAACGCCTGATAACATCAGCACAAATATTAAAACGAATCCGAAATGTATGTATGGACTATCTTGGCCTGATTTCGAATTGAGGAATAATTCTGTGATAAACATAAAAGCTGCATCACAAAAACTACGAATGATTCTATTACATATTTTTGTTTTTGAAACATAAAGGTGATTAATTAGTAATTAAGATTCCCTAGATGCAGCTACCACCATACGACATTCATTGCACACTTGCTGCTTATTGTTACTGCAACTAATAAATCACATCCTTCAGTCTCAGGAATCTGTCGAAATGTACCGGTAGACTTTTTGACTTCTCTATTCCTGTCAAATAAATTCGGGCAGAAAGAGCTTCTGCCCGCAATAGTATGATAAGCTACAACAAGTGCTATTCAATTGATGTTTAATTTTAATCCTTTATAATTGTTCATTTCCCTTCGAAAAGCATAATATGTATCAATTATTGTTTATAATACGCTGTCGTTTAAAAGAAGTCTGGGCGAGGCTCAAACTTGCGTCGTATGTCCTTTTTCGAAAAATTTGTTTATGCACCTGAAATCTTATCTTCAATCGATTTTATAGTTGATATTTTATTGAGCAATCTCTATTGTTTAAAGGTTGTATACTGTGCTTTCTTTCAAAAACGTTTAAGGAGTGTTCATGTTTTTCTAGAATTAGCCTAATGGAGGAAGAAATGGCTGTTAAAAAAATACAGAAAAGTATGCAATATTTTGACCGTTAAAGTGTACTATTTTATTCCATAAATTACGAATGTAATATCGAGCTGTTTTGGAAGAGTCAACGTATTGCTAAAGTTGATATACTGCCAGGAATTCTTCAGAAATACTTACCTTGCATGCGGATTGTCTTCTGAGGCGAACACCGCAAAACAAGGTACTTAGTTTAGTTAATATGCCGAGTAAATGATACGGAAACATCGTGGAGGGGAAAAGGTGATGCTAATGTTGAATGTTAAACTTGCTAGCAAAGCTACAAAAGCTACGAATACTATACCAGATAGATTTTGGTATATAGATTTCATATACAATATCATACGTTTAACACAAAATAATCGTTTTTTTACAAACCACATGCCGAAAGTCAAGGCAGCTGAAATAGAGTAATTTGCGATGAGTCAGCTATACTTTCGAAGTTTTGGCACTAGTTTGTAAGCAAAACTTTCCTTGTAATTCAAAATAATAAGAGTGAGGCGGATAGTTTTTTTTCTATTCTTTCGCAATGGCAGAATCGGATATTATTGAATGGGAAGTCATTAGCAAAAGAGGCAAGTTCCTAAAGAGAAGAGGGAAATTAAAGGAAAAGTTTGAGAACTGTCAATCAATCTGGAGAAATAATGAGCCATCTACGTCATCCACAAGAAATCTATACCATCTTAAAAAGACCCCAACCTCAGTAAATAGTAGCTCCACAATTTTAATTTTCTAGCGTTAATACGTTTTAAAACTTTTGTTTAAGATTCAATGAGTATGTCTAACATATGCAGCCCAGAGACTAAAATCAAGTCAATCAGGCGAAAAAGAATGGCAATATTGGCATTATTTTAAAAAATCATTAAAAATACTGTTTGTTAATGTTTCATCATATTTCTCAAGCTATGATTTTTGTATAAGATGCACTGGAGCACTAGATGCGTGACTTTTGATTGCAGAAGCAAGCCCTACTACGAGTTGAGTATTCGCGGACAACATCAGATTCTTGGACCGTTGATCCTGTCAATACACATCAAAAAGCAATGATATTTTGATATTTAACATGTATAAACAGCTTGAACATGATTCTGCCAATTATTATAATGCGCAGCGTGCAGCCTTTAAACAGCTTGGTTTCAATAACCTTTCACTATGTTTACGCTACAAGGTTTTTCTTTGCTACTAATCATAGTATATAAAGTGTCTAGCAAGAATATATTTTAAAAGCTGTCTCTTGTTATGTACTTAACGAGGTAGCCATTGTGAGCCGTCTTACTATGACATCTCAAACCTGATTAACATACATCTAGGCTTGAAATATGAGGCGTATGTATGCTGAAGATTGGCTGACTGCAATGCTAGGAAAGGATACAAGGCAAAGTAGCTTATATCAATAGTTTTTTTATTATCTTTCGGTAGTAGTAGTGGAGAAGGATAAAAATAATAATATGTTATCATTCAAGCATGCATCAGATCTCATGATAACCTGAAACATACCTGTCATCGTTTACAGCGACATAAGTTTTTAGCATTATTTGGATGTGTGCACATACACGTATCCACGTACTAAGCAAACGTCTTGAAATAATGAAGACGTTTCAATTAGTTAACTTGCATGGAAAGTTCGTTTTGGCTTGAAAAGCGGTGTAGTTGTCGCACGGGAAACAATAAGTACTGGCAAGTCTTGCTCAAATCTTCGAATGAAGCTTACATTACGTTTTCCCTTTGAGATCATGTTGCAGCCATATCAGTATATAATTGTAATGCTTCATCTTATGAAGCCCACATATAATTAAAATAACAAATATAAATATGTAGTTCAAAAATGTTGAGGGGTCTTTCTTCATAAATAAGGCCACTATGAGTTCACCCATAATTACAGATAACGAGAGAAATGAGTGAAGATAGTGACGAGAAAAGTCAACTTGAATAAAATGCTAGGATGGGTCCAATAACAAGATTACTCAAATAAATAGAAAACTTTACGTCCATGCCTGCACACGTATTCGAAGGAAAAACCTATCTATCTTTTTAAAAACTATACAAAAGTAAACTTTTTCACATTATAAAGGGCCTAATTGCCCTGGACAAAAGTTTTAACTATCGTCTCGTTAGTTTCATAAATAATGGACAAAATATTAATAACTTCGCAATTGGAAACGCCTCCCAGGGTCTTCATTAAAGTATTTGCCTAGTAATATATAAAAAAGGTATAGACCAAGTATGACCATACTTTCAATCCATAGAAAGAAAAGATGTCATTACGAATATTTTTAGAATATCTTGCGCATGGACTCATAGTTTCCATAAAATGCATACCATAAGGTCCGTGTCTTAATATTGGAATTGGGGTTTTCGAATATTTTGGATATTTTCTGACATGTGGTTGCATTTTAACGATACATTAATTCGCAAACACTTTTCAAATACTTTGCTACTATTTTTAACACTACAACAAAGTGGCTATTTGTAAATAAATGTATATTCTGTCTGTTTTGTTCCTTGTTCAAAATAAGTTCATATAACTTTTCAATGTGACACCCGTGTATTTTTTTTTTTTTTTTTTTTTTTTTCATTTTTATATTAACAGGCCAAAATATTTAATAGAAAATAAGGACTTATCAAATAAAACACCTTTCTGGCTTCTGAAGAGTAGATTCGTTAAGAATCATAACTGCAAGTCTAAATAGATGGTAAGTTAACAATGCTTCAAACATAGAATGGGCTAAATGAGCTGACAAGGTCTCATAACTTGTCTTCCTAATTGGATGTGTCCATTATTGCCAACTGATTTCTGTCCACCTGCCTGCACAAGACGTTTTGTGGTCAACATCGAGTTTTAAGGTTAGTAATGATGTATATTTACACTGCACAAAGCATTTTTATTATATTAGTATATTCTATAATGTAACCTGTAAGTAGGTAACATGCAAGTTATAACGATTTTACGCTCATCTGCATCGTTATGGTCTTGTGGTGATGATCTTGATGAGGTGAAACTATATTGTTAATCCAATAATTGTAATGAGGGTGATATGAAAAATCACCTTAATTTGATAATACATTGTGCTCGCTCGAAATACAATTCCTTGCGCTAGCAAGATCAACTTTCCTGTGCAGCTTTCCTTCTCTGATTCAGTAAATTTTTGGGTATTACAGGTATTAAGAATTGCGATAACAAGCATTCGAACTGGACAGCGACCTCATCTGCTACTTTGAATTCCTTCAGTTTAAGAAAATGCTATTAACTTATAAAAAATGCGCTAACATTTAGGTATGTTGTATTTGTAAACGTTCTTTCTGTGCATTTAGGTATATAAAGTGCTCAGTCTAGAATAAATAAATTGTGGAAGATCATTTTGAGTAACAATGCGCCACGATTACCGATGGTTAAAACCTCCTGATGACATTACTAACAACTTAACCAGACGTTTTCCTCGTCTTGCCCTATAAGTATATTCCCCTATGCATCTCTCTAAATCTTACTGCCCTTTTTCTCTCCTTTTATACATCCGTACATCTTTACTCTCTGTTGCTCCTCTGCTCTCTCGTATCACGATATAGCCAACCATATTAACTCAAGTTGATCTTTTTTTGTCGTTAGGACAAGACACAGCTGCCTCATTAGGGAAATTGCAGGAAACCTCCCTGACGCTCAGCGGTAGAGTATCATTAAAGCATTCTCTGAAGTATATTCATTATTCAATGAATACTTTTTAAGGTTGTCGTCATCAGCAAGTCTAGGCAGTTACGTCTCTATACACAATCATAATCAGTGCGGTTGTACATAATCGGAAAGTAGCGAAAGCAAGCGGATTTTAAAACCTCAGTTTAGTATTTAAACGTTTGAGTTTACGATTTCAACTCTTCAGTTCTCAATTTGAATTTTTAGGTCTTAAGTTAAGATATTAGTCATGCATTTTAGGTTTTAGATTTTAGGATTTGCAACTTTGATGTTGTGTAACTTAGTATGCTGTTGAAGGTAATAGGCTAAACCTTGTGGCAAGCAGCTTCATTGGTTGCAAGTAAAATATGCAAGGTTTCAGGTCGATAGTTCAAGAGATTTGGCAATGTATACAGATAACATTGACGATCTTATAAAGTGAAAGTAGCTTTCGGTACTTCATAAAACCGATCTGATGCTCGTTACAATAAAGACTGCTGGCCCAGCTATAGCCATGTAATAAAAACCGAAGCCAGGATTACATTTGCAACTCTTACATCTCCACTGCAATACATATGTATCCGCGAAGTATGAACCAAGAATCGGAGAAAATATTTTAATCCTTTGTTGCCTGTCTTTCTATGAGTTCCTTGCTAAGTTACTTGACCGAAATCATGAACGAATGCATATGGTATAACGCACAGGCATAGTAGAGGTACAGGCGTTGCCGACAGATTTCTGGTGACTTGTGTGCTATATCAAGGGCTATGCTGAGACAAAAAAACAAGATGTTTGATACAAGTTTTAAAGTTATTCAAATCGATTCCCCAGTGTTCTTCCAAATTCAGACATGAAATAAAAATATGGAAAATGTCGGAAACTCTGTCGACCCGAAGAAGGGACAATGACAACAAAAGTTTATGTGTTCTGTTCCCATCATTTAGTTGGTAACTGAACATTTAATATCTTTAAATTGCTGCACTCATACATGGATGCAATTAATTTTGAACTTCCATTCAGAAACCTAACTTAGCACGGTTTTGTTTTCTTTCACCCATAAATTAATGGGCATATTAAGGATAAAATGTGTTCCAAGTATGCAGTATTTATTGCTCGAATTCGTTAGACAATGTTTTGCCAGTTTCGGTTTTCATTCCTCGAGAACCCTAACCGATGAGATATGCTATAAATTTACGAAATAATAAACCTTGTAGAATATTTTTCAATGAAATTCCTAATGGCTGCAACTATGTATTAATGACATTAACGTGTTAGTTGAAACATTAAAACGAAAATAACGACCAAGTCCACCGTCTTTGCTTCTACTTCAAAATCTTTTTCACACCAGAAGGTGATTCTTAATAATGAAGTCATTATCCAGGACTCACGCAGGTATTATTCTCGTAATGAATAACAAGCATTTGAGAATAGGTCTGGGCTGTGAGTGTTATTGCTACCATTAGATAGATAACTGATTTAATCAATCCTATTGTGCAATTCGATAAAGGCAATGTTACATCAGGTCGCACTCAGGTAGCAGTTATATAATACAATAAAAATAGACTTTTGTACCGGTTTGGTAAAATATAATATATTATTAGCAGATCTAAATAACTTTAAAGCTCTTCTAACATTTTATGGTGTAGTTTTTAATCATGTTTTTGAAATTGTAAGTGGTTTAGAGTGATGGGCATACAAAATGATGTCATAAATGTGACAATACCTGTTAAATAGTACAACATTGAGCCCAGTCCGATCTATTAGATTGTTTCATCTCATGTAACTGGCTTTTTAATTTTCTTCAAGTTCCGTTAATAAGTCTTTTCAGTTTGTAAACTGGTTCGATTTCTTCAGAAGAAACCACTCATTAAATTACTTTGATGCATGATGTACCTCATATAGGTTCCTTTTTATGAGCTGTTATCGGATATTAAGAGTTCAGTCAAAAGTACACCCTTCTCTCCAAGTTCTCAGAAACTAACAGAAATTTGGCTAGACCTGTTATTTTTATTTTAAAACAATAAACCTGCCACCAATAGTTGCTAGTGTCAGCCCAGGCTCGCTTCTACTGTTCGAATATCCATCCGTGAAGTTGTGTGATAAAAGTTAACAAAGTTACAGCCTGTCTTTCACTTGTGAAGTTCTGAATTTAAAATTAAACAGAAGTGTCCATCCCTTGTCACTTTCGCACTTGCGAGTTATTGCTGGTAAACTTTAAGTTATGTCTCAGCCAAGTACATACGTGATGCTGCTTGTGAGCTTTGTGGTAGAATACGAATTCAGAAAATTGTCCACCAAATTAGCCGTACTATTGAACGAAGAATTTTTCTCTAAATTGAAACAACCCAGCGAAAAGAATTCTGCAAGAGTATGATAAACATACCCGTAACACGCCCAAGCTTCTATTTACGTCCTCTGGGTACGTGGCTAGTGTACGTACGTACGTACGAAAAAATACTTTCTTCTGTCATCTGTCAACCCAGACGTTTGCTAGTTGTACATATCCAAGCCGTATGGTTGCTGTTTGTGTCGAGTAACTCACTGAAGTATCGTATAACTTCCTTTTGCGAAGTTCCCATCTTTACCTTATGAGATTGCTTTTGCGAATGAGTCTTATCGCTATTGTGTTCTCCGTTTGGGTTTATTTTCCGCAACCTTTGCCCGTTGGTCACCTATGTAGTGTGCATGTAAGTCAGGAATCGCACTTCCTTATCCTTTCTACCTGGTAGACATGAAAGTTTCATTATTTGAAGATCTGCTGTCTGTTCATGTTAAAATACGTTATAATACGTGTAGTGTTAGATTTAAATTTATTTAATAAACATAATAATGAGACGTCTTTCACGATATGTCCAAGTGTACGTTTGTCTTCTAAGCTGTCTCGTTTTTCCAAGTTTTGACAGACAGCAAAAGACAAGGGAACAAGTAAAGTTACTTACTTTTACAATTAAAATTTCTGCCTTTTCAACCACTTGTGTACACTCCAGAAAATATACATAGGTATAACGAAACCCTTGTCTTTCTTAGAGTGAAACAATCGGAAAGATTCGCGTCGCAGTCGTAATGCCATACTTGTAAGAACTTGATGATTATAAATGTTTGCATTTAGTATAATTTCTGATTCGTCTTACACGGATTTATGATACTATTTTTAGCAAATTTGGAGGTGAAAAGTGCGTAACCTGCATTGCTATATCTAAAAAATAACAAAACGGAAGAACTAAAATAATTTACACATAGAGACGTTTGGCGAATATTTGTGCACATACATAATGTGAATGAGTACTGAGACCGGGTTCAACGTGTCAGGTCCGGGGTCAACTTCGTTTTCCTATCAGACATGGCAAGTGACATGTTGCTGGTGTGCCTTCAGCTTTGTCATTATAGCTAAGGCTTAACAAAATTTTATTCCATTAGTAACGGCCCCAATCACATTCGTACTAGGTGTTCACTCAAAAGTACGATTACACCGACCATACAATTATACTTAATTCCATTGTTAATGATATATGAACAAACGAGCGTAAGTTATTTATGTTTTCGACTTATGTACATAATATGTCTTCAATTAAGACCATGCATCATTTAAAGAAACAACCTGCTTCATTTTGTCACTCCTATCGTGTCATACCAAATGCGAATTTCGTTCATCTGTGGATTTGGGTTGGGATAGTAAAAATCAGAGAATAGACATAGTAAAAAAATTATACAATGTCTACAGCAGCATCACCGGAAAATATTCATGTCGCATCTTCTTATAAGTTGTAGCTTCGCATCGCAGTAATTGAAAAGTTCATCCCAAGGTAAGTTCCTTAAAAAGAGAACTGACATGTAGCGAGATTTTGAGCCAACGGAATTTTGTGCGCTTAATGTATAATTATTGTCGTAGGGTAGTATCACCTTACTTGGTAAACGATTTTGTCAAGATGTTATATTGATGTGAAGGGTGCAACACGATTTATTTGATTATGGGACTACAATGCGTTACTACTTACATTAAACATGTTTTGCATGATCGTGTCGTTTTGATGAGCTACCTCTCTTTTACATTGGTATAATATTTTCTTCAGTTTTGAAGGTAAGAAGATATAAGAGGAGGGCAATTCTTATTTCGAGTATATTTGCAACAGAAGAAGAGGTGCGTCACAAGGAAATTTGTGGAATGAAAAATTGAATCGTCCAAAAGTTATGCTTTTGGGTTTGGAAAAAGTAAGTAGAGCAGGAAAATTACCAAATTTTTTCTCTGCAATAGGTTCTTGACACAGCCATCAGCTGGCAACTTGTCACAAAGTTAATGAACGACATTTATAGGGAGGTGCAGTTGTAATGAGAATGTCTCGTTTTCTAAAAATCGTCAAATAACGAACATACGTGAAAACTGGAATTAGGAAGACCAATTTGTAGACAAGTAACTTGATTGATAATCTAATGAGAATGGGGACATGACAAACGATGTTTTGGTTACATGCCAATTCTAGAAGGTCAGACGGGATAAATGCCTGCATTGTGTTATAATGAACAAGATACGTGTCTATTATTATTAGTAATTTTATCATTCATTTCACGGCATTATCATAATGTCAATGCAAATTTTTATTGCAAGAAAAATTACAAACCAAACTTTATGGCTCAAAAACTTACTTGTCATGGGCTAATTTTGCCTAATTGAATGAATAACGTACTTGTTGTTCATATATAAATTGAGCTAAAAATATTGTTTATCTTGTATAAAAACCTTCAACTTCAAGGCGTAAGTAGATATTATCCCAACTAAGGCTTATTTTGTCAAGCTAACTATATGTATCATGAACGGCAAGATTTAAGTCAATAAAACTGAAAACGGTTTATGATTTTTGCTTTAAAACTGTTAATGGTTGGGGTTAATAATTCAACTAGATGCCATTATCTTACCAACATTCTAAGCGCTTTCCCTCGTTGTTAGATAGTTCTTTTTTTGTGTGAAAAAAGTGTTGAAGTTGAAGCTCGTTCAATTATTTCAATATAAGAAGAAACATGTTGTCCATGAAGACTTTGATAAGTTTTTATGTTGGGAATGAAAATAATGTCAGCTCTGTAAACCAGCTAGAGTACTGTGACCGGAATTGTAACTTTAAACCTGAGATGTCAGTGAGCTTGGTGTACTACGCCACCATCTGAATTTTTTTTTCTCGAAACACAA